>CAUYQU010031950.1:0-35671 GCA_963574635.1 Cheracebus regulus | reverse complement strand
TTGACAATGGGGTGTTAAAGTCTCCCACTATTAATGTATGGGAGTCTAAGTCTCTTTGTAAGTCATTAAGAACTTGCCTTATGTAACTGGGTGCTCCCGTATTGGGTGCATATATATTTAGGATCGTTAGCTCTTCTTGTTGCATTGATCCTTTTACCATTATATAATGTCCTTTTTTGTCTCTTTTGATCTCTGTTGGTTTAAAGTCTATTTTATCAGAGACAAGAATTGCATCTCCTGCTTTCTTTTGCTCTCCATTTGCTTGGTAAATCTTCCTCCATTCCTTTATTTTGAGCAAACTGACACAAGAACACAAAATCAAACACCGCATGTTCTCACTCATAGGCGAGTGTTGAACAATGAGAACACATGGACACAGGGAGGGGAGCACTACACACTGGAGTCTGTTGGGGGGAAATAGGGGAGGGACAGTGGGGGGTGGGAGTTGGGGAGAGATAGCATGGGGAGAAATGCCAGATATAGTTGAAGGGGAGGAAGGCAACAAATCACACTGCCATGTGTGTACCTATGCAACAATATTGCATGTTCTTCACATGTACCCCAAAACCTAAAATGCAATAAAAAATAAAATAAAATAAATTAAAAAGAAATAAATAAATAAAAGGGAAATATATATATATATATATAAAGAAAATCTCATTATTTTTCATTACACCCAATTTTATTCTCTTCTCCAAAATTACAATACCAAGCATGATTAGCCATTTTATTTACCAGAGTTCACACCAAATAATTTTTGACTGGGTGGAAAAATCAAACCCAATCATAAATAATGAAAAACTACCATTAGCAACAACATGCAAAACTTTGCTAAAAGCTCTGAAGACAATTTTTATAAGTCTCTGAAACATTTTAAGTAAAGGCAGAATCCTCAGAGTACTTTTTTTCAATGAATATAATACCTTTAATACAGAACCCATATTTGCCAAAAAAAAAAACCCACCTCTCATCAGAAGCACTTTCTACATAGCTTAATGACATTTAAAAAGGGACACCTGCCAGGCAAGGCCTTAAACACTAGTAGATACTGTTCATTAATTTTCAATGTAATGATTTATTTAGCTATTCTTCCCTGAATTCAAACAAGGGCGCATATATGTGCGCACACACACACACACACACACACACACACACACACACACACACACACACACACACACAAATGGGAGTCACCAGCAGCTTCTGCAGAAACAGGAGAGTCCAGCGAGTGCCACCAGCTTTAGCAGTTCAGGAGGAACACCTCACTTCAACTGCTTTGACTGATGTTTTGTACAATCTGTCTAGAGTTTTGGGCCAGCATTGGGGCACAATCTCATTAACTTACCAAGTACTGTCATCTGGGCTGCAGTAGTCGCAGCAGAAACAGGAAATTGTGCTGATGTGATATTTTTCTTGATGAAAATGGCCAAAAGTAAAATCTTCCATTATTTCATGAATACTTGCTCTGCTATATGATTAGCAACTACAGTAAGCCCAAAATGAATAAAGTCCTACCCAATGGGAGAAGAAGAAACAGTATCTTTTGAATGAATGAATTTTAGAGATCTTCAAATATTGGTGTAGGGAGTCATCTCTAAACCAAAAAGTCTCAACATTACATGCCATAGATGTCAATACCAGGGATCCCAATCTACTGAAAAAGACGACGCCCTCAGATGTTGAGACAGAGACAATGGTCCCAAGATTGAAAGGAAATAGACTTCCTGATTTAAAAGGAAAGTGTTTTACAAGAGTCAAGATCCCTACCAGAGGGGACATTAGAGAAGTTCTTGGGAGTCAGCAGCAAAGCTATTGGTCCTTAGAGGGGACCCTACAAGGGCAGAGACTGAGGTGTCTGATAATTCTGGTAAAAATACAGGTAAGAAGGAGCTTGGCAAAGAGCCAGGTGGATTGTGTCAGCCCTTGGAAGCAACAGTGAATTACTTGAAGATCAAAATTTATTCAGAATGTGGATCTCATGTTAAATGTCCTTACCGCAATAAAATAAAATAAAATAGTGCTGAAAAAAATGTTAAGGACTGTGCTGTTTAAGTTTTATATAGTCTTAAAGAGAGAGAGCAAGAAAGCTCCCTTAATATGTAATCAAATTACTTGTGAATATTTCCTTGTCTCAGGTTTGCTTAAGGAATTCCATCCAAATAGGGGCTAGAGTTTCCTAAAGAGAAAGACACATCCCTGGGGCCAGAGCTAGTTCATCAGTACAGGAGACAAAATTACAGAAATTGAGGGTAAAGTACAATTCTGGGAGGAAGCAATGGGGACTATTGAATTCACATTTACTGCCCCTCTGGAGATTGTGTCCCAAGATCTCCCTCACTCAAAAACTTTTATTCTGTTTTCACCAGGGAAAACTGTTCCCTTGCAGTAACTCTGTTTTATAATTGTTTTATTATCACTGTTTTCTTTTCTACAAGAATGATACTGTGCAACACAACAATTTCTTTGCCAACTTCAGTAACTCTGCTTTCCTAAGGTTACCACTGAGGCATATGCTCCAGCTAATTTCTAGGCCTTTGTAATTTAAGCTCTTCTGGCTGGATAATTTGGACTAATGCCCAATAATCCACCCATTAAAACCAGCACTGCTTGTTATGCTGTCCAAAGTAACAAAATGTTCCCAGATTCAATCATAACAAAAAACAGTACAATTTCTGAAATCAACTTCAATCCAATTATTTATTCAGTCTGAATTTTTGTTGGAAAGTTTTGCAAACGATTATAAAACCAGCCTCTAGATTAAGGATTGCTCACTAAAATGTCAGCAAGAAAACCTAAGTCTGTGATATAACACATGAAAGGCAAGAAAGAGGTGAGAATGTTGTTGCAAACTGGTAAGTATGTTCAAACTATTCAAATTCAAAAAAAAGTTTTAATTGATTGTGCTGGACAAATAAAACATGTCTGCAAGCTAAATCCTCCAAATTACCAGTTGTACCCTCAAGCATAGCTGCACAGCACAGGTTGCTTCATAATAATCTTTAAACCATTGGTGATAAGAAAAAACATAATAACACTACGATAAAGTCATACACAACACCTAAAGCCACATATTGCACTGAAGCACTAGACAAAATATTAATTACCAAAGGACTTTAATGCACATGTTAGCAGACTGGTTTACACTTACATTAGCCATATCACCATTTTATCTTCTAAGATCTTAGTTCCATGATTTTCTTTCTGCTGTTCCTATAAGTGAAAGGCCTTTCTCCCCTCTTCACTCCAGTACTTCTTTATATCAACTCTACTACCTGATTTTTGTAAAAATATTTGACCTTGTTTTTTAAGTCCCAATTAATAAGGCACTTCCCCCAGGTATATTTCCAAGCAAATTAAACATCCCTTCTTTGGGTTTTTAGAGCACTTTGCTACATCTCAGTACTTACGCATTTTCATGTCATATTATAGCTTTTTGTGAGGCCTTCTGGGAAAAGAATATGTCTTATTCATCTGTATATATCCAAGACTTTGTATCATGTTTGGCATGTAATATGTACATAAAAAATGAATGTGTGTGAAGCAGTAAATAAATGAGGCAATAAGTGGGTTTATTAGATAACATTACAGTAAAATTAAAGAATGCAAAATAACTACATTACATCCCTTTCTGCTTCTGGATGATTAGATAGGTCCAGAGTTCTATCAACTTTTCTTTTCAGGCCAGGTGCAGTGGCTGACATCTGTAATCCCAGTCCTTTGGGAGGGTGAGGTGGGTGGATCACTTGAGGTCAAGAGTTCAAGACCAACATGGTGAAACTCCATCTCTATTAAAAATCCAAAAATTAGGCCGGGCGCGGTGGCTCTCACCTGTAATCTGAGAACTTTGAGAGGCTGAGGCAGGCAGATCATGAGGTCAAGAGGTCGAGACCATCCTGGACAACATGGGGAAACCCCGTCTCTACTCAAAATACAAAATTTAGCTGGGCATGGTGGTGCACACCTGTAGTCCTAGCTACTCAGAAGTCTGAGGCAGGAGAATTGCTTGAACCCAGGAGGTGGAGGTTGCAGTGAGTGAGATTGTGCCACTGCATTCCAGCCTGAGTGACAGAGCAAGACTCTGTCTCAAAAACAAAAATCCAAAATTAGACAGTATGGTGGTGAATGCCTGTAATCCTAGCTACTCAGGAGGCTGAGGCAGAAGAATCACTTGAACCAGGAAGGAGGAGGTTGCAGTAAGCCAAGATTGTGCCACTGCTCTCCAGCCTGGGCAACACAGTAAGATGCCATATCAAAAAAAACTTCTCTTTTCAATATCTTTACCATAATTATTTCAAAAAGAAAAGCAGACCACTTAAAATATTAGCTTTGTACATCATCTTACCACAATTCTCTGTATAAGCTGGTTCAAGTCATCTAACTTGGCAAAATAGAGCTTACCTGATCATAGATTAAAATGTAACTGTGTGACATAAAGTGGCATACAGCACTGTCACCACTCTTCTGGAATGCATTAGTGCATTAATATCTTTCCAGAGTCCTGTCCTGAGTAATGGTTTAACAGAAATTAGAGCAGATGAGCTCGGGATTTCATCTTCCCCTTCCCTGCTGACCTGCGTCTGAAATTCCAACTGACTGAAGCAGTCAGCTAGAGCTTTCCTCTGCCTTTCCAAGTGTATAACAATTACAGATTTTTCAATTTAAACATTTAATTAAGGTTGAATTAACTGAAACCAAAATACTGATAATTTATGACAAAATTTAGTAAAGGAAAATAACCACTTAAAGGTCTCCCCAGGGAGGATGGAAGGATGGTAAGAGTTGAAAGATGACCTATTGGGCCCCGTGTTCACTATTTGGGTGATGGGTTCACTAGAAGCCCAAATCTGAGCATGATGCAGTATCCTCATGTCACAAAGCAGCACATGTGCCCCTTGAATGTATACTAAAATAAAAATCAATCAAAATTTAAAAGTAAAAACCTTGTATTTTCACAAAACATAAAAAGTCACGAATAAAGACCTCCCCAGAAAATGAAGTTTTCACAAAATCCAAGTTTCTAATTTCCATTCCAATATTTTCCTTTTTTAATTATTTCATTAATGTATTCATTTAATAATATACTTATGTGTTAAGTGCCTAGAGCTAGATATAAGACAGGGAAATGCCTTCATGCTCCCATGCAGTCAGAGGAGTTTAGAAACAACTAATTGATTATTACAATTTACTATGAAGAATACTATAATACTATAATCAGGAAAAGTGCTGAGCAAATGTTGGAAATGCCAGAGAGGAAAATACTTCAGACTCAAAAGGCTGGGATATGCAGGAAAACAAGTGTGGTTGCCCCCTGGTATCCATAGGGGATTGGTTCTAGGATCCCCAAGGATACCAAAATCCAAGGATGCTCAAGTCCCTTACAAAAAGTGGTATAGTACTTGCATATAACCTACACACACCCTACTGTGTACTTTTAATCATCTCTAGGTTACTTACAATACCTAATACAATGTAAGTGCTGTGTAAATAGTTTTGTTATACTGTATTATTCTTATTTGTATTATTTGGTCTTGTATTATTATTTCTTTTCTCAAATATTTTCAAACCTCAGTTGTTTGCATCTGGATATGGAGCCCATAAATACAAAGGGCTGACTGTAGAAAACATTAATCTCCTGGAAAAGGGGGAATAAGACAACCCCAGAGAGGAAGAAAAAGTTTTTCTAAGCACATATTTGATCATTTCCCAAATTTCATACTTCATCATGTGTACAATACAAAGTATTCATTCAGAAACTCACAGTCAAGTTTTAGTAATGATGAAGTCATTTATATTTGACTAAGCCTCAGAAAGCTAACAATTATACCTCTCAACAAAGTTTTAAAAAACAAAACTATTTGAAGGCACCAGAGAGCAACCATAAACAGGCAGAAACTATAGAAGATTAGACTTTTGAAAGTACTGGTCAGTGCAAACGCACAATGGTGAAAACCGCAATCACAAAAGTAATTACTTACAATGGCGAAAACTAGAATTATTTTTGTACCAACCTAAACCAAAGTCACGTTCACTGGGTAATTTCCAGTCCACATTTAATGTAGAATAGACAGAACTCATGCAGAAAGGCAAAGCATCATCAAATTGCGAAAATAATGTGTAGAGGCTCCCAGAATGGCAAGAATTTGAAGAGGAAGCTCCCCCAAAAGAAGGGGGAAGCCCCCAAATCTACATATAAACTATCTTAAAATTCTTGGCTAACCCCTGAACTGTGTATAATCAAGAACAACTCCAAGGAGCTCAGAAAAAAAAAAAAAAAAACAGCTGGAAGTTTGAAAGAATTGAGCAAAGAATTTATCTACTGTTCACCATGGAGAGACAAAGTTTGGAGCTTGAATCCTACCAAATTAGAGGGGCTTGAGAAATATTAAGGGCTTTCCAAAGATGTATTATAACAAAGCACAAGACCATGCGTTCCTCAGACAAAGGAGACAATCCAGTAACTGAACTACTACTGGACCAAACAGTCCACACATGAAAGATAACAGAGTCTATTCTCCCTAATGCATTATACTCAGTGTTGTGTATATAATTTTTTAACTGCATATTTTAAGTAATAAGTAAAGGTGACCCATAATCAAGAAAAAATACAGCAGTCAGTAGAAACAGTTCCTGAAATGGCCTATATGTTGGAATTGACCTACTTAAGACTTTAAAGAAACTATGACAAATATGTTTAAGAACTTAAAGTAAAAATAAGTCATAATAATTTCAACACAGAAATGGAAATTATAAAAAAAAGTGCTAAATGAAAATTTTGGAACAGGAAATTATAATACTTGGAGTAAAAATTTCACTGTACGAATGCAAGAGCAAATTGGAGAATAAAAAGTTAGTGAACTTGAAGATGTATCAACAAAAATTCATTCTGAGGAAAAGAGAAAATAATTTAGAAAGAATAAGCAGAGCTTCAGTGACAATATCAAGTAGTCTAACCACATGCAATTGGAGTTTCAAAAAAAACAGGAAGGAGAAATGGCTAAGAAAAAAATATTTGAAATAATGGCTAAAAATTTTCCACATTTGGTGAAAAAAAAACTTACAGGTCCCACAAACTCAGAAAACTATTGATACATGCAAAAACATGAATGAACCTGGAAAGCATAATTCTGGGCCAAAGAAACCAGAAATAAAAGAGTAAACAACGTATAAGTATGTATTTATAGGAAGTCTTAAAACAGACAACAGTAATTTAGGTGAGAAAAAGCAAAAGAATGTTTGCCTGCAGGAGATGGGGAGGATAGAAGTAGAAATGAGGGAACTTCAAGGGGTGATGAAAATGTTCTTTATCTTGACAGTAATGATAATTACACAGAAATATATATTGATCAAAACTTACTAAATTGCACATACACTTAAGATCTGCGCACTTCAGTGTATGAAAATTCTAACTCAATAAAAATAGAATATAAAAAAGAAGCTCATTTTTATCAAATTCAGTTCTGTCCAAATAACACTTTGGACCTAGTGTTATTCATCGGCATACACAACAGTTTCTACCAAGCAAGTTTCTCTAATAAAAAACAGTATCATGCCAAACGTCTTTGAAATGACTCCCAGTACTTTGTAAATTCCTTACATTGTCTTTTAGTAATATATTTAAAAATCTGAACTGTGGGATGACAGCTGCTGTCTAACAGAACATGGTGGCATCTGGAGTTAAAACAAAGCTGCTTCCCTTTGAAAGGACTGCATTCATGGTGCTTTAGAATCAGTGCCTATCCCTCTCCCAACTGGGCTTGCCCTGGAAGTAACCTCTGATGAACTGAGTGTCTTTCAGTAATGCTGACCAACTGGGGAATGAATAAAATATCTTCTCAAAATAGAGAACTAAAGCCATATTCTAAAAATTACATACAGCTGGCATAGCACATGCAGTACTCTTAATAACTGCTTTCTCCAAATGGTCAAACATAGACCATTCACACTGGAGTTGCAGCAGAATGAAGCATAGTCAAGCTTAAACTTAAGAAGTTCATGGTACTTTAAAGCAGTGGCTGCACTTACAGCTTCTTATCATGGTCCATGGAACTCTTCATGTCAATTGTCTCTTCATTTACCACAAAAAGAAAAGCCCTAATTTGAGATTGTAGAAGTGGATTTCTGTGTATTACCTGGACCTACTAAAGTCCAGGTGGGACCCTGGACGTTTCACAGAATTCATAGGTAAGACTAGAGTCAGTTGTACACACATGAATACCCAAGTTAGGTATCCTAGGACTTTGCCTGCTCCATCTCATCATTATTGAATCACCTTGATTTTAATCAAAGTGGTCTCTCTTGGACCTCTCTATTTGCAAGAGCAAGGGTGCTAGCCAAAATGAAAGAGGAGACAAATCCACATACACTAATCTGTTAGTATCCCTGCCCCACTCTCAACATCTGAGGCTGAAATGAACCTACTGTATTTGGAGCCCTATTCTTTCTCTAAATTTTAGCCTTGAATCTTAGGCCAGTTGTAGATTAAATGCAGACAGATGTGGAGAGGAAACAAACATATAATCAGAACCATAAGCATGCATTTTTCTGGATATCTTTCCTATTCCTCTCATTTCCAAATGAAGATCTAAAATATTCATCTTAAACGGCAAGATGGTATGAAAAATTCTTAAATTTCTGTGTCTCTGTATTTTCTCATACATCTATTATAGTATTTCCAATATTATACTTTAATATATCAGCGCATACCTATATAACAGAATGTCAAGTGAGATTATCTTATCCTGGAATTGAGGCTAATGCTCAAAGCGGAGAACAAAAAATACTAAGTACCTCACATTCTAACTAGACCTCACTGACAGTAGATGAGCTACTCACATCCCCACAGGGATTACTGAGCAGCATCAGATCAGAACAACCCCAGTAAAGAAACAAACACTCTTACTTCCAATAATGTAAAAGGAACCTAAGGAGAAATAAGTTATCAGCCTTGTGGGGCATTTAGTGCCTGTCACGAAGGGCTACTATTTCCTCCTTTCTTTAATGGAGACAGAAGGGAGATGCATTCTCCCACTCCAAGTTAAGAGAGAGGATAATAAATTTTTAAAAAGTGAGGAAGAAACTTGAGATTATAGGATCAAGAATGTAAGTAATGGATTTAGTCTTTAATTAGAGGAAGTGACAATGAATACTAGAGAAAGCCACCCTCTCAATGGGAATGGCAGTATCTATATTTCCATGGATTTAAGAGTAATCAAGATCTAATTTTTGACGCCTAGTTCACTACTGCAATTGAAAAAAATTGGGTCTCGGTTGAGGGAAGAGCAAGATGGCAGAATAGAACTCTCCAGTGATCATCTCCCTACAGTCATATCAGTTAGAGTAACTAT
Organism: Cheracebus regulus; assembly: GCA_963574635.1. Classification (NCBI taxonomy): domain Eukaryota; kingdom Metazoa; phylum Chordata; class Mammalia; order Primates; family Pitheciidae; genus Cheracebus; species Cheracebus regulus. The sequence goes on along the minus strand of CAUYQU010031950.1, from coordinate 26,327 downwards.
CCATGCACAAAAATATCTTCACAAGAGTTAAGAAAACCAGGTAAGAAATCACAATAACTGGTTATATCATAATAATATGAGAAAATACAAATGAAGAGGGTAGAAATGACACTTTTGCATTACCCATGTTACCCCTTCCTCAACCCTAGGCAGCATAGTGTGGAGAGAGATACCATCTGCTTGGGGAAAAATAGGGAATTAAGCATAGAACTTTGCATTGGATCCCCAACACTGAGCCTGCCACACTAAAATCCAGCAGTGGGAAGACTCCCACAACCCCTGACTTCAGGCCAGTACTCACGGACTGAATCTCCAGACTAGTCTCAACACAAGATGGGAACCCATAGCCCATGCCAAGCAGACTCAATCTGCAGTTAGCGACACCACTGGCCAACTACAGCAGCCTTGGGCTCAGGACAAGCCTTAATAGAAGGCAACCCTCAGAAGTCTGCTATAAGATTCACATGTACTCCAATGTTATGTTAGCCTGGAGGACACAGAATTCCAGACAGGTATTTCACTGTCTATGGTGATAATGGACTTAGGAAGCTTCCTAGTGCTGCAATGGCTGCAGTGCTTACAGGCCAGGCTTTGGGACCAGGACAGAGGATCTGCCTAGAATCTCTGAAAAGGTTTACTATTGAAGGGCATTCCCAGATGAAACTAGACTGCAAAGATTAGAATAAGCATTTACTTCTTCAATGTGCAGATAACATGAACACGAAGATCAAGAACAATCAGAGAAACATGACATCTTTTGTCCAAATTAGCATAATAAAAAGCACTAGTGACTGACCCTAAAGTGATGGAGATGTATAAAGCCAAAATGAATGTTTTAAATAAGCTCAGTAAATTTCAACACATTAGAGAGAAACAATTCAACAGAATGAGAAAAATAAGAAGTGACCAGAACACAAAATTTAACAGAGAGATTGAAATAATTTTTAAAATCCAACAGAAATCCTGGTGCTAAAAAATACAATGAACAAAGTGAAAAATGCAATAGAGAGTATCAACAGCAGAATGGACCAGAAGAAAGAATCTGCAAATTCAAAGACAGGTTATTTGAAAATATACAGGCAGAAGAGAAAAAAAGAACAAAAGAATGATGAGGAATTTAAAAAGCAAATGGAATTTATGGGATAACATTAAAAGAATAAATATCTAAATCATTTGTATTCAAGAGGAAGTTGAGAAAGATAAGGGGTAGAAAGTGTACTCAAAGTAATAATAGCAGAAAACTTCCCAAATCTGGATAAAGTTATAAAAATTCATGTATAAGAAAGTCAAAATCCTCCAATAATATTCCATCTAAATAAGACTACCCTTAGACATATTATATTCAAATTGTCAAGAGGATCCCAAAAGCAGCAAGAGAAAAGAATAGAATAACATATAAGGAAGTTTCAACATGCCTAGCAGCAGACTTCTCAAGATAAATCTTACAGGCCAAGAGAAAGTGAAATGATGTATGCAAAGTGATGAAGAAAAAAAAAAAAACTAAAAACCAAGACCTCTATACCCAGAAAAGCTGTCCTTCAGAAATGAAGGAGAAATAAAGACTTTCTCAGAGAAACTAAAGCTGAGGAAGTTCAACACCACCAGAATTGCCTTATAAGAAATGCTAAAAAAGTAATTAACCTGAAAGAAAAGGGGATGCTAATGAGTGACACAAAAATATTGAAAATGTAAAATTCACTTAAAAAATAAGCCAAGTTCAGAATGCTGTAATACTGTAATGGCACTGTGTAAATTATCTCAGTAATATAGAGTTTAAAATACAAACTATTAAAAATAATGCTGACTATAATAATTTGTTAAGGAATACACAATAAAAAGATATAAATTTTCCCATCAAAAATTCAGACGGGGGAGGGTGGACTAAAAGTATAGAAGGTATTTTTGCAATCAAATTAAGCTGTCATTAACTTAAAAGAAACAGTTATAATTATAACATGTTCTCTGTAAGCCTTATGATAGCCATAAAATAGAACCTATGACAGATACACAAAAAACAAAAAGCATGGAATCAAAACAATAACAAAAGTCACATAACAAAGAAAAAGAAGAAAAGAAGAAAGAATCTACCAAAAAAAAAAACTAGAAAAAATGTAACAGCAGTAGTAAGTTCTTATCTATCAATAATTATCTTTAATGTAAATGAATTACATTATTCAATAAAAAACATAGAGGGGATGAATAAAAAAAAACAAGACACAACTATATGTGACTTACAAGTGACTTACTTCACTTATAAGGACACATATAGACTGAAAGTGAAGACATGGAAAAAGGTATTCCATTCAAATGAAAACCAAAAGTGAGCAGAAATAGCTATACTTAATCAGATAAAACACACTTTACATCAAAAACAGAAAAAAGAGACAAAGAAGGTCATTGTATAATAATAAACTGTCAGTTCAGCAAGCAAACATAAGAATTGTAAATATATATGCAACAAACATTAGAATAACTAAATATATAAAGCAAATATTAAAATATGAAAGGATAGACTCGAACACAGTAATAACAGGATACTTTAACACCCCACTTTCAAAAATTAACAGATCATACAGACAGAAATCAATAAAGAAACATAAGACTTTAACTCCAGTTTATACCAAATAAACCTAACGGATATATGACAGAACATTTCATCCAACAGCTGTAGAATACACATTCTCTCAACTGCATATGGAGCATTCTCCAGTGAACTATGTTAGGCCACAAAACAAGTCTTAAAAAATTTAAGAAGATTGGAATTGTATCAGTTATCTTTTCTGACCACACTGGTATAAAACTTGAAATCAAAAATAAAAGAAACCAGAAAAATTACTAATACATGAAAATTTTTAAATGTGCTACTGGGCCTGGTGCAATCCGAGCACCTTGGGAGGAGGAGGTGGGCAGATTGTCTGAGCTCAGGAGTTCAAGACCACCCAGGGCAACATGGTGAAACCCCATTTCTACTGAAATACAAAAAATTAGCTGATGTAGTGGTGTGCGCTTGTAATACCAGTTTTTTGAGAGGCTGAGGCATGAGAATCACTTGAGCCCCGGAGGCCGAGTTTGCAGTGGACTGAGATCATGCCACTGCACTCCATCTTGAGCTACAGAGTGAGACTCTATCTCAAAAAATAAAAATAAAGATAAAAATATGCTACTGAAAAACCAATGGGTCAATGATGAGATAATCAAAAGGGAAACTTTAAAATTTCTTGAGACACATGAGAATAGAAACACAACATACCAAAACCTATGGAATACAGTAAGGCAGTTCCAAAAGAGACGTTTATAGTAATAGACCCCTACATCAAAAAAGATCTCAAACAACCTAACACTGAAAAATAAGAAACCAAATAAATCAGAATAAACTAAACTCAAAATTAGTAGAAGGGAAATAATGTACAGTAGAGCAGAAATAAATAACATGGAGACTAGAAAAGCAATAGAAAAGATCAACAAAATGAAGTATTGTTTTTTGAAAAGATAAAATCAACAAACCTTTAGCTAGAATAAGAAAAGGAGAGAAGCATAGAAATAAAATAGGATTGATATAGGAGACATTATAACTGATACCACAGAAATTCAAAGAACCACAAGAGATTACTACAGACATTTATACACCAACAGATTGAATAACCTGGAAGAAATAGATACATTCCTGAACACATAAAACCTACCAAGATTGAATTAGGAAGGCACAGAAAATCTCAACAAATAATTTGTAAGATTTAATCAGTAATAAAAACCTTTCTTTCTTTTTTTCTTTCTTTCTTTCTTTCTTTCTTTCTTTCTTTCTTTTTTTTTTTGAGAGAGAGAGAGTTTCACTCTTGTCACCCTGGCTGGAGTGCAGTGGTACAATCTCAGTTCACAGCAACCTCTGCCTCCAGGGTTCAAGCAATTCCCCTGCCTCAGCCTCCCAAGTAGTTGGGATTACAGACACTAATTTAGCTGGGAGTGGTGGCAGGTGCCTGTAATCCCAACTACTTGGGAGGCTGAGGCAGTAGAGATGGGGTTTCATTATGTTGGCCAGGCTGGTGCCAAACTCCTGATCTCAGGTGATCTGCCCACCTTGGCCTCCCAAAGTGCTGGGATTACAGGTGTAAGCCACCGTCTCCAGCCTAAAAATCTTTCATCAAAGGAAAGCTTTGGACCTGATGGCTTCACTGCTGAATTCTACCAACATTCAAAGAAGAACGAATAACAATTTTTTTTCAAACTCTTCCAAGGAATTAAAGAGAAGGAAATACTTCCAATCTCATTTTACAAAGTTAACATTACTCTGTTACTAAAACCAGACAAAGTCACACACACACACACACACACACACACACACACACACACACACACACACACGAAAACTAAGGCCAGTTTCCCTGATGAACACTGAAGCAAGAATCCTCAACAAAATACTAGCAAACCAAATTCAACAGTACATTAGAAAGATCCTTCATTATGATCAAGTAAGATTTATCTCAGGGACGCAAGGATGGTTCAACATATGTAAATTTTTTTAAAAGAGGTGATACATGGCATTAACAAAAGTGAGGAATTAAAATCATATGATTATTTCAACAGAAGCAGAAAAAGAATTACACATAGTTTAACATGCCTTCATGATAAAAACTCTCAACCCTTTAGGTATAGAAGAAATGTACTTGAACACAATACAGATCATATGCCACAAACTCATATACTGAATATACTGAATGGGGAAAGTTGAAAGCATTTTCTTTAATATTTGAAACAAGACAAAAATGTTCACTCTTGCCACTTCTATTCAACATTGTACTGGAAGTCCCAGTTAAAGTAATTAGACAAGAAGAAGAAATAATAGGCTTCCAAATTGGAAAGGAAGAAGTTAAATTATCTTTTTTGCAGACAATATAATCTTATACATAGAAAACCCTAAAGCCTGCACCAAAAAACTATTAGAACTAATTTAAAAAATCAGTAAAGTTGCAGAATACAAAATCAACATGAAAATCAGCAATCTTTCTATACATTAACAATGAACTATCTAAAACTTTTAAAATCCTATTTACAACAGCAATAAAAAATACTTAGAAATGAATTTAATCGTGGAGGTAAGAGACTACACTTAAAACTATAAAAGACTGATGAAAGAAATTAAAGAAAACACAGATAAATGGAAAAATATCTCATGTTCATGGATTGGAAGAATTAATGTTATAAAAATGTGCATAGTACCCAAAGCAGTCTACAGATTCTATGCAGTCTCTATCAAAATATCAATGACTTTCTTCACAGCAATATAGAAAAAAAAAAAACTCTAAAATCTGCATAGAACCACGAATGACTCCAAATAGCCAAAACAATCCAGAGCAAAAAGAACATGGAGTCATCACACCACTGACTTCAAACATATTACAAAGCTATACTAATCAAACGGCATGGTACTGAAATAAAAACAGACATACAGACCAATGGAACAGAATACAGAGCCTAGAAATAAGTCCACAATCTTAGAGCCAGCTGATTTTTTACAAAGGTGCCAAGAAAACAGAATGGGACAGGGATTGCTTTTTAAATGAGTGGTTGTGGTAAAATTGAATATTCACATGCAAGAGAATGAAATTAAATCCCTCTCTCTCACCATATACAAAAATCGACACAAAATGGATTTAAAACTTAAGTATAAGACCTGAAGCTATTACTAGAAGAAAACACAGGGGAAAAGTTCCATGAAATTTGTCTTGGCAATGATTTTTTAAATATATGATCGCAAAAGCACAGTGAACAAAAGCAAAAATAGACAAATAAGATCAAATTGTCTTGGTCAGCGTTCACACCTGTAATCATAGCACTTTGAGAGGCTGAGGCAGAAGGAATGCCTGAGCTCAGGAGTTCAAGCCCAGCCTGGGCAACACAGTGAGATCTCAACTCTACAAAAAATAAAGAAAATTAGCTGGGTGTGGTGGCATGCATCTGTGGTCCCAGTTACTCCAGTGGCTGAGGTAGGAGGATTGTTTAAGCCCAGCAGGTCTAGGCTGCAGTGAGCCATGGATCATGCCACTGCACTCCAGCTTGGACAAGCGAGTGAGACCCTGTCTCAAAACAAACAAACAAACAAACAAAAATCAAACTAAAAAAGCTTCTGCACAGCAAAGAACTCAATTAACTGAATGAAGAGACAACCTACAGAATGGAAGAAAATATTTGCAAACTATTCATCTAATAAGGGGTTAATATTCAAAATATATATGGAACCTAAACAATTTAATAGAAAGAAAGCAAAGAGTCCAGTTTAAAAATGGGAAAAAGACCTCAAATAAAACATTTCTCAAAAGAAGACACACAAATAGTCAACAGCTATATGAGAAAATGCTCAACATTATTAATCATCATGTAAATGCAAATTAAAACCACAATAAGATAGCACCACACTTCTCTTAGAATGTCTATTATCAAAAAGAAAAAAGATTTTTAAAAAAGTGTTGGTGAGGTTGTGGAGAAAAAGGAATTCTTGTAAACTGGTAGTGGGAATGTAAATTAATACAACCATTATGGAAAACAGTGTGGAGGATCTCAAAATACTAAATTAGCATATGATCCAGCAATCCCACTGCTGGGTATATATCCAAAAAACTAAAATTAGAATGCAAAGACATATCCACACTCCCACATTTATTGCAACACATTGAAAGTAGCCAAAATATGAAATCAACCTAAATGTCCATCAGTGGGTGAATGAATAAAGAAAATATGCTATATATGCCCAATGGAATACTATACAGTCAATACGAAGGAAGGAAATCTTGTCATTTACAACAACATGGATGAAACTAAAGGACATTATGGTAAATGAAATAGGCTAGGCATAGAAAGACATATATTACATTATCTTATTCATATGTGGAATCTAAAAAGTTAATTTCATAGAAGTAGTGATTAGAATGGTTGTTAACAGAAGCTGGGGTTCTTGGGGAATTGGGTAGGGAAATGTTGACCAAAGGTTACATAATTACAGTTAGATTGTTAGATCAAAGAAATACATTCAAACAATCTATTGGACAGCATAGTAACTAGTTAATGATGATATATTGTATTCTTTAAAAATGCTGAGAGAGTGGATATTAAGTGTTCTCACCACAAAAATGATAACTATATGAGGTAATACATTTGTCAGTTAGCTAGATTTAACCATTCCACAGTGCATTTAATTAGTCCTGCATTGCTTAATGACAGGCATACGTTCTGAGTAATACATCATTTATCATTATATGGATATCATAAAGTGTACTTCCACAAACCTATATGGTATATACTACTACATACCTAGGCTATATATATAGCCTATTATTCTTAGGCTACAAAGCTGTATAGCATATTACTATACTGAGTATTGTAGGCAATTTTAACACATGATAAATATTTGTGTATCCAAACATACCTAAACATAGGAAAGGTAATGCACTGTGCTATAACATTATGACAGCTGCAACATCACTAGGTGATAGTAAGTTTTAGCTCCATTATAATCTAATGGAGCCACCATCATATAAGCAGTCCATTGTTCACCAAAATATCAGTATGTATCACATGACTGTACTTCAAAACATTATGTTGTACAGAATAGATGGATATAACTTTATATGTAAATTTTTTTAAAATATCACTTCAAAAAATAAATAAACAAATAAATAAATCTGATACTCAGAAAAGTCTGCCTCACAGCTACAGGAGATTAAATAGTCTCCTTTATTGCTGTTGTAAAGGCTCACTGGCAAAGCTGAGCTGATAACATTCCAAAGCTGGATAACTAAGTGTCCTGAGCCTGTTTTTAAAATTTTTATCAAGTTTTAATGCAGTCATGAGATGCAATCCCAGAAAAGGAGGGTTAAGTAGGAAGAGAATGGGAAATGGAGAAACATTAAAAACAAGAAGGTACTACATTAAACTGTACACAGCTTATTAACAACTGCCACTGATTGCTCTACTTCAAGTGGCTTATTTGGATAAGCACAATAGCTTTCTCTTAGGACAGACTCATAGTGAAGGGGAAAAAAATATCTGATGGTTCCATGCCATCCATTGTCTTCTTGGTGAATAAACCTTCAAGTGGCCCAGTGAGTCACTTCTTTATGTCAATGTCCTCCTGGAATGCAGGTGGAACTTGTAACTTGCTTCTAACCAAAGACAAAAGGATGTTACTTACTTGATTAGGTTACATATCCTACCATAAAGTAGAATTATAAACATAATCATAAAGGTGACTATGTTTCACTATACATGACCTTTCTTCATAGACTATAGAAATATATTTTTGTGATGGCCTTAAAGAAGCAAATGGCCATTTTATAAACTATTTATGGAAAGGGCCATGTGGCAGAGAAATGAAGACAGTCTCTAGAGTTTGAAGATGGCCACCAGTCAACAGCCTGTAGGATGTGAGGGCCTTCAGTCATCGAGCTGCAAGGGAATAAATTATGCCAACAGCCTAAATGAATTTGGAAGCAGATTCTTCCCTAGCCAAGCCTCCAGATGGAAATGAAGTCCAGATGACACCTTGATTATAATCTTGCAACCTGGGAGAACCTGAGCTGAGGACCTAGTTAAACTGTGCCCAGACTCCTACCCATCATAACTGTGAATAAATAAATAAATAAATGTGTCTTGCTTTAAGCTACCATATTTGTGGAAATTTGTTACTCAGCATAAAAAGAACTAATACAACATAAAAAAAATAAAGAGAAAAACTGAGTCTTGGGTCAGCAGTAAAGTAGTGAAGTGTACAACTTCCATACTGACGAAGAGATCATAAAATAGTTCCAAGTCAGTGGCATCCTCTGGCTTATGGAATGAGAAATGAGTAACTTCTCTCAGAAGGATAACATCTACAATCCCCATCTTAAACCCACAGGACTTCCATATGTTTAGATCAAAATGATACCAAAATTTTAAATAAAACTTAGCAAACCAAATTCATCAGTGTTTACAAAAGATGATATACAACTAGATAGAAGGTCAACAAGAAATAGAAGACCTGAACAACACTGTAAACCTACATATATTTATAGAATATTCCATCCAAACCTGCATAATACATATATTTCTCAAGTGCATATGAAACATTCTCTAAGATAGACGGTATATTAGGCAATAAAACAAGTCTCAATAAATATATAGGAATTAAAATCATACAAAGTATGTACTATGACCACAGTGAAGGAAATCAGAAATCAGTAAGAGAAGGACACTTGGAGAATTTCCAATCAGGGAGAAGTTAAACAATATACTTCTTTTAAAAAAATCAATGGGACAAAGAAGAAATGACAAGAGAAGTTAGAAAATACTCTGAGATGAATAAAAATAAAAACACAACATACCAAAATGTATAAGATGCAAGTAAAGCAGGGTTTGGAGGAAATTTATAGCTGTAAATGCTGATATTAAAAAATAAGAACGATCTCAAATGAATAACCCTAAACTTCCACCCCAAAAAACTGGAAAAATAAGAACTAAACCCAGAGCAAGTAGAAAGAAGAAAATAACAATCATAGCAGAAATAAATAAAATATAGAGTAAGAAAGCAGTTTTTAAAAACCCAATAAACCACAAGTTGGTTCTTTGAAAAGATGTATAAAGTAGACAAATCTTTAGCTAGATCAACCAAGGAAAAATCCAGGAGGGGGAGGGGGTTCAAATTACTAAAATCAAGAATGAAAAAGAAGACAGACCTAGATAAAAATAGACAAATTGCTAGAAATAGACAAATCACCAAAAATGACTGAAGAAGGAAAATAAAAATCTGAATAGACCTAATACAAATAAAAAAATTGAGTCAGTGTCAACATCTTCCCTCAAAGGAAAGTGCAGAATGAGATGCTTTCACTGGTGAATTCCATCAAATATTTTAAAAAGAATTAACATCAATCCTTCACAAACTTCCCAAAAAGCAGATTATGGAAACAACAATTCCCAATTCATTCTATGAGGCCAGTATTCCTGATACCAAAACCAGGCAAAAATATCAAAAGGAAAGAAAACTACAGATGAATGTCTCTTATGAATATAGAGGTAAAACTTCTCAACAAAAAAACTAAGCAACATACAATCGCTTTATATGTTATGTCCAAATGGAATTTATCTCAGGAAAATCAATTATGTAATACACCATATTAATATCATAAAGGATAAAAAACCACACGACCAATTCAATAGACTCAGAGAGAGTGACAAAATCCAATACCCTACATGATTAAAAAAATACTCAAAAAACTAGGAATAGAAGGAAACTAGCTCAACGTGAAATAAATTATCTATAAAAACTCGTAGCCAACATTATACTTACTGGTCAAAGACCAAAATTTTCCTTCTAAGATTGGGAACAAGACAAAGATGTTACACACGTCTTATGATATTGAACTGGATGTTCTGGTTAAGGCAATTCGGCAAGAAAATAAAACAAAATGCATTAATATTGGAAGGAAAAAGTAAAATTATCTTTATTTGCTGACCATATGATCTTATATGCTAAGTCCTAAAGAACTCATACAAAAATCAAATTTTAGGATTTTTTTCCCAAAATTCTCAACATTATTAGCCATCAGAGAAATGTAAACCAAAATCACAAGATGATTCCTCTTAACACCCAGTCAGAGGATTGTAATTAAAAAAAAAAAGATAGTAACAAGTATTGGTAATAATATGGAGAAATAGCCCTCAGACATTGCTGGTAGAAACGGAAAATGGTACAACTGCTTTGGAAAACAGTTTGGCAACTCCTCAGATGATTAAACATAGAGTAGCCATATGACTCAGCAATTTCATGCCTAGGTATATCCAAGAGAATTGAAAACGCTGGTCCATACAGAAACTTATACAGAATGTGTATTCATAGTAGCAAAAAAGTGAAAACACCCCAAACATCCATCAACTGATGAATGAATAAATAAAATGTAGTATAGCTACAATTTAATATTACTCACTTATAAAAAGGAAAGAAGGATTGATTCATGCTACAATATGGATGAACCTTGAAAAAATTATTCTAAGCAAAAGAAGCTGAGCATAAAAAGCCACATATTGTATGATTCCATTCATATAGAATGTCCAGAACATACGAATCCATAGAGGCAGAAAGCATCAGTGGCTGACAAGGGCTGGGGAGGGGAGAGAGAATGGAATGTGATTGCTAAAGGGTATGGAGTTTCCTTTTGGGGGATGAAAATGTTCTATATTTAGATAGTGGTGATGGTTGCACAACTTTGTGAATATATTAAAATCCACTGCATTGCACCCTTTAAAAGTGTGCATTTTATGGTAAAAAAAATGGTAACTTGATTTTTTAAAAAATTATAGTATGCCCATAAAACATAAAATCTAACCTTTGTCAATGCCCTTCAGCTAAAAGATAGGAGGAACACACCTGTAGTTGGAAAAGTTGGGCTTATTACTCATTGCAGCAAGGGGAAAAAGACCGTACAGAGAACCATGGGACATGTCAGTAGGACAATGTTAGAAAGAAGTTATCAGTTTTAGGTCTAGACCCTGCCTCTCAGCTGGGATTACAAGCATGCACCACCACACCCGGCTAATTTTTGTATTTTTAGTAGAGCCTGGGTTTCACTATGTTGGCCAACCTGGTCTCAAACTCCTGACCTCAAGTGATCCGCCTACCTCAGCCTCCCACCATGCTGGGATTATAGGCATCAGTCACCATGCCCAGCCATGACTGGGTATCTTAATATATTTTGTCTAGTAGGAGGAAAGGCTATATTGAGGCTAAAGATGTAATTGGCATGAAGAAAAATAGAGAAAGAGAAAGCTGCAGGCACTCATTCATTTTGGTCAGGATAGAGGGCTGTCTGGTCCCTTTTGTGATTTGCATATGTTCTTGCTTTCTTTGTGTTCATACATAATTACAGAGTGGTCTTGTTCTAGCCTTCAACCATCACGAACCTATAAAAATGTGATGTTCTGTGACCAAAACACAAAAGAAGAGCAGGAGAACACCATGGTCCAGCTGTGAATTCCTGACCAGCTTAGAGTAACACCTAGGCCTAGCTAGTGATATAGTACAATATATTACTCTGTACACAATGATAGCACAAGGACATGTCACTTACATCTAAAGATTGGAAGCTAACAAATAGTTGAAGAAAAAAATACTTTTCATAAAAGTCACTATCAATCCACTTTTCAAATTAACAAAGACTAGAAAGTAACTCTCTTATTCTATACAAGGTACCTATATCAATTTCCTCTGCTATTGTGACAAATTACACAAATCTCCTGGAATAAATAACACAAAATTATTATGTTACTGTTAGAACTCTGATACGGGTCTTACTGGGCTAGCATCAAGAGGTTGGCAGGACTGTGTTCCTTCTGGATGCTCTAGAGAAGAATCTGTTTCCTTGCCTTTGTCTGTTCCAGCTTCTAGAGGTCACCCCCATTCTTTTCTCAAAGCCCATTCTTCCATCCTCAAAGCCAGCAATAAAGGTTGAGTCTTTCCCATGCTGCCAGCTCTCTTGTTTTCTCTCTCCTGCCACCCTCCTCCACTTATAAGAACCCTTGTGATTATATAAAGCATATGCAAATAATCCTGGACATCTCCTCATCTCAAGGTCATCTGATTAGCAACTTTAATTCCACTTTCCATGTAACATATCATATGCACAGCTTCTAGGGATTATTAAATAGAACGTGGACATTTTGGTGAGTTGAACATTATCCTGCCTATCATGGGATCTAAAAAAGCCTACAACATATATCAGAAGCTTCTGTTTTGAAACCAGGACTATCAAGAATGCCCACTGTCACTGCTTCAGTTCAAGACTAGAATAAAAATTTTCTAACTGTGAATACAACACTCCTTGGACTATACCACACTGTCATTACTATAGCGTGTAATTATAGTATGCCCATAAAACATAAAATCTAACCTTTGTCAATGTCCTTCAGCTAAGAGATAGGAGGAACACACCTATGGTTGGAAAAATTGGGCTTATTACTCATTGTAGCAAGGGGAAAAAAGACCCCACGAGGAACTAGTTTCTAAAATGCAAGCACTGGTTCTAATAACAACAATCTGCTCACAGGTTACCCACAAACCTGCAAATACATGTCTTCAGTAAGAGCTAAATCAGGGCTAGCAAATGCATGATACCATGCCCAATTCTTGGGCCCCTGGTGAATGTTCATACAGCTCTATGCTTTCTCCCACGAATCAGGAATAAAAATGCAGAATCCTCCTTCATATATCATTTGCAGCAACCACAACCGGTGGATAAGTGTTGGCACATGAAACAAAATCTATTTGTCAATCTTGATCTAGATAATTAAAACCTGATATATAAAGAAATGAGAACAGTCAGCTCCTTTTGTTCTAAACCACACACAACAGAGTGGAAGTGGGAAGTTTTACAACCAGAAGATTTAATTTCCTAAAGATGCCACAGACCTTTAAATTAGTATTTAATAAACCTCTAAGGGCAGTGGAATAATTTTCCCTTGACTCATTTTATTCTTGATACAAAAAAAGCAACCTATAATTAGCTGCACAATCTGCTTAAGCTAGCATCTTTTTCTTAGCGCCTAAGGATTAGACACTAAGGTAAAGGTATTGCAGCACTAGTTTATTAAAGTAGTGAATTAATAGAGATGCTAACAGTTCAAATACTTTTTTATTCATAAAGAAAACAAATTGAAAAATTCAGGCAAATAAACTTTTATTTCTCAAAATAATTGTTAAATGAGATTAGAAAACTAAACCTTTCTAAACCATCTGCAAGTTTCGAAAGAAAAATAATAATATCACTGATGATATGTTTCTATACTTAGAAAACCCTAAGAACTCTACCAAAAGGCTACTATAACTGAAAAACTTATTTTAGCAAGGTTTCAGGATACAAAAATCAATGTACCAAAATCAGTAGCATTTCTATATATCAATAACACTGAGAGTCAAATCAAGAACATAGTCCCATTTACAATAGCCACAAAGAAAATAAAATATCTAGGAACACAGCTAATCAAGAAGGTGAAAGATCTCTACAAGGGGAACAAATACTGCTGAAAAAAAATCAGAGAAAAACATTCTATGCTCATGGATTGGAAGAATCAATATCATTAAAGTGTCCACAGTGCCATAAGTAATCTACAGATTCAATGCTATTTCTAGCAAACTACCAACATCATTATTCACAGAACTAGGAAAAAATTATTGTAAAATTCATATGGAACCAACAAAAAAAAAGATGTCAAATAGCCAAAGCAATCGTAAGCAAAAAGAACAAAGCTGGAGACATCACACTACCTAACTTCAAACTATACTATAAGGCTACATTAACAAAACAGCAAGGTACTAGTACAAAAGTAGGCACATACACCAATGAAACAGAACAGAAAATTCAGAAATAGAGTTGCACACCTACAACCATCTCATCTTTGACCAGGCCAACAAAAACAAGCAAAAGAGAAAAGACTCTCTATTCAATAAATGACACTGGGATAGCAGGCTAACCATATGCAGAAAATGAAACTAGTCCCTCCATATCTTTCACCATATACAAAAATTAACTCAAGATGGATTAAAGATCTAAATGTAAGAACTCAAACTGTAAAATTTCTAGAGAAAACCTAGGAAATACCCTTCTCAATATTAGCCTTGGCAAAGAATTTTTGGCTAAGTCTCCAAAAGCAATTGTAACAAAAATTAACAAGTGGAACCTAATTAAACTAAAGAGCTTGGTGCAGCAAAAGGCACTGTCAGCAGAGTAAACAGACAGCCTACAGAATGGGGAAAAAAGTGTTCACAAACAATGCATCCAACAAAGGTTTAGTATCCAGAATCTACAAGGAACTTAAATCAATCAGCAAGCAAAAAACAAATAACTCCGTTAAAAATGGGCAAAAGACATGAACAGACACTTCTCAAAAGAAGGCATACAAGTGGCCAACAAACATGAAAAAATGCTCATCATCACTAGTCATCAGAGAATGATGACTCACAACCACAATGAGATGCTACCTCACATCAGTCAAATGGCTATTACTAAAAAATCAAAAAAAAAAAAAAAAAAAAAAAACAGATGCTGCTGAGGCTGTGGAGAAAAGGGAACACTTGTGCACTGTTGGAAGAAATGAAAATTAGTTCAGCTGCTGTGGAATGCACTTTAGAGATTTCCCAAAGAACTTAAAACAGAGCTACCATTCAACCCAGCAATCTCATTACTGGGTATATACTCAAAGGAAGATAGATCATTTTACCAAAAACACATGTGTTTTCATTGCCATACTATTTATAATAGCAAAGACATGGTATAAACCTATGTGCTCATCAATGGTACACTGAATAAAGAAAATGTGGTACAGATACATGATGGAATACTATGCAGACATAAAAGGAATAAAATCATTACCTTTGCAGCAACATGGAGGGAGGTGGTAGCCACAATCTTCGGTGAATTAATGCAGGAACTGAAATCCAAATACTACATATTCTCATTTATAAGTGGGAGTTAAGCATTGAGCACACCTATACATAAACATGGGAAATAATAGACACTGCAAGCTGCTAAGGACAGGGGCATAGGTTGAAAACTACCTACTGGATACTGTGCTCACTACCTGGGTGCAATATATCCCTGTAACAAACCTTTACATGTACCTCATGTATCTAAAATAAAAGTTGAAGTTTTAAATAATAGTAACAGTATAGCTCCTAGAATCCAGCTCCCCTTAAATCTATGTATAGCCTTTCTCAGAACCCTGAAGCCTACCACACAAATTTATGAAAATACAGACTACTTTATTATCCAAATTTGTAGTATAGTTTTTAAATACTATCTGCCCTCAAACAGACCTGCTTTTCTACTTAGGATGAAATTGTTATTTACTGAATCTTAACTCTCTTCTCCTCGGTGGGGAAAAAAATCCCATAAAGTATCTTCTGTGACACTTTTATATACAATGAGCATCACATACCACTCAGGGGGGAAGAAAATGTATTCCATTTCTGAAATTACTCACACAAAGTCTAGTTTTCATCACAGACCAGCTTGCCTCAGTTTAAGAAAGTCCCTAAATAAGGTTGATCAAATTTAAATTTTCCTGTAGCTGAGTTTAATAGAATCTTCAAAGAATGGTAGGGTTCTTTGGCTGTTTCCTTCCCTATTTCAAATCTGAGAACTTTTGAAAGTTAGGAGGAAGGTGAGAGGTGAGACAGACAAGCTAATCTATTTTTTTTTTTTTTTAGATTTAAGTCTGTCACTCCTTTGTGTAAAGCCTTTCTGTTGCTACCCACCACATTTAGGAACAAAACTGAATTCCTTAGTGTAACCTATCAGGTCCTGTGTGAGCTAGCTCTATCGTGCTTCCCTCACTAACCTTCCATCATTCCACCTCTGTTCACTGGTCCTCACACCAGCCTCCTGCTGTTCTTAGATAGGCCCAGCTCATTCGTGACTCAGGGCCTTTGCACTAGTAATATCCCTCCTTCTGAAATAGTCGTCCCCAAGATCCTCAAGTGATGTGTTCTTTCATTCTATTTGAGTCACTTGTGAAAAATCGCCCACTGACTGGGGCTCTTTCTGATGACCCCACTAAGAGATCCCCTTATTTTCTTCATGACACTTATTACGATGTTCTTGTTTATTCTGTCTGTCCTGATGAAATATAAGTTTCAGGAGGGCAAGGAGGAATCAGACACCAGAAGAGTTCCTGCTATTCAGTGAAAGCTCAATAGATGTGTAAGTGCTTTAAATGAATATCATTTCAATGGGGGAAAAGGTCCATGGTTTCTACAAAGGCATACACTTTGTAGGTCAGTTCCCTAATCCCTAGATGAGTTTCTAACCCTCTAAAAATCACATTAATCCCTCTATATTATTCCCCTCCCCCACTGGAACAGGTGCCCCAAAAGTCCTTTTGGAAATGGTAAATGCCCTTTTACTGTGATATATCTGAATTGTGACATTATAAGAACACTCTTCTCCAAAAAGTAATTGTGAATTAAACAGAGGAAGATGAAGAAAGATGTGATAAAATATAAATGTGGGGGTTTAGGCATGTTTGAATGTCACAGCTTATGTAAAATCTTTTCTTCCTTTTACCAAAGTAGCACATCCATATGGAAAATCTGGACAATATAATAAACAAGTGAAGAAGATAAAAGTTGATCATAACTCCCTCAAACAGAGAGTCACTGTTAAAATTTTTGTCTTATATATTTACAGTTTTGTTTTCCATTTATGTAAAAACTTTTTCAAAAAATAGGTCTTGCTATGTATCTATGTTTGTAAACTGCTGTTTAAAAAAAATCTATGTTTTTATGTCATTAACTATCTGTCCTTAGCTTGATTTTAATTAATTTATTCAACAAATATCTATTGAGCTTTACTGAATTCTTGTTCTTGAGGAAAGCAGATGAGGTTCCCTGGAGTGAAACATGTTTACTTCAGCCACTTACGGAGAAACAGAAGCTTCAGGTCAGTTGTTTGAGAATGCAAAAGGACAAGAAGATCAACATTTTGGAGAACTCAAAATTATTTTTAGTTAAATTAAGAGTTCTAAGATGAAGCTTGACAGAACACAGGATGAGTCAGTTCAGAATAGTTGCCCAGGACTCAAAATGCTTATTGATTAAAATAGAATACATCCTACTAGAATCATTTTAAGATTGAAAGCAAGATGAAAAGGACATTAAAGGGAGAGGGGAGGAGGGGTGGAGGGAGCAGTAGACACACAAGAAGTGTTCTCTACTTGGGAAAATAAGCCACTCGTCCAGAGCCTCAAAACCAAAAGAAAAGCCAATCAGAGATAACACAGGGGAAGGGAACCCAGAGAGCCAAGTGACACCAAGGAAATAGCTTTAACTTACATCAAAGAGGGCTTGAAAATGGAGAAGCAATCCTCCTTCCAGGACCAACAAAAAAAAAGAGGTTTCAGCCTCTAAGATGTGGGTGGAACAGGAAAATGGTGACGTCTGGGCTTGGAGAAGGGAGGGTCCCGCAGATGGCAAGAGGTGGAGTGTAGCAAATGCTTCAAAGGAAGCACTGAATTATTTAGCCACGTGCCACATTCCTGCAGAAAGACCACCAAGAAAATAGATAAGGAGAGGGAAAGTGTTATTGGTTACGTTAAGCAAGGACGATCAGCCTGAAAGGGAGACTGCCTTACCTCCCGGCATTTACCAGAGCTTATTTAACAGAACTTTATATAAGCTGTAAGCTACCTTTTATAGGTGCTCCAGTTGGTCAGGGAAGAGAAGGAAGAAGGACACACAAAAATGTACACAGAGAGCAAATGCTCCCGTTTCGATTCTCAGAAGATGGCCTCAGGATAAGATGGATAAGAAGAGCACCCTCTGTGGGTACGGATTTTACATCAAGGGGGAAAAGGCAGTTTAAGCAAGTCTGGGAGATGTTTACCCAGAGTAATAGGTGCTTTCGGCTTCTACCTTGCAACTCATGTTCCCATAGGAGTTGCAGAAGAATGTGTTATGAGTTATGTAGTGATTGTAGAAAGATCTGAATCCTTTACACAAGTCCCAAGTGAATAGCATGAGACTATTCTTTTGATCCCCAGGTGAATCACCCTTACTCTTTGTTCTCTTTTTAATCGGGTCCTCAAGGTGAAGAAATACCCATCCCCTACCTGCCACCCCACCCACTCCCTGGCAAATGCAGTCTCTCTCAATCTGATTGCCCACAGCTTTTATGTGACAAGAGTCGAATATGTGGGTATATAATAATCTATGCAAATGCCATATCTCTTTGTCTTTACTCTGAAGTTCTTTGAGAGCAGAGTCCTTGCATGATTTATAACTGAAGTTCCACAAGACTAAGAATAATGCTGTGTACTGTTTAGATGCTCAATCAGTGTTTGTTGAATGACAGTCTATGTAACCTCTGTCTCCTACACATCAAACACAGATCCCACATGGCCTCTCTGTAGGAGTCCAGGCAATGTCACACGTGTGCCCATTGGTCTGGTTACCACAGGCCGTGAGTAAATGAATCCTGCTTTTCTAGGCTTCCCTTCCTGCCCCGACCCTTCACCACAAAATCCTGTTCAGTGCTGATCCCACTGCCGTTCCCACCAAGGGTGATGCGAAGAAGGGAGAATAACCAGGATGAAGCGCTCAGGCTGTGGCCTAGACTGGCTGGGCTGGAAATGCTGTGCCTTCCCAGCTGCATGGCTGCCCTCTTCATTGTGAAATGGGGAGTACAGTATTTACCACCTGGGATTGCTTTCTGTCGATTATGTGAGTTACATAGAAAGTTCCTGAGGCCTGGCGCTGGACGGGCTCTGTCAGTGATTTTATGATGACTGTTTCCTCTTACAATCAGTGCCATGGTCCTGATGTCCTGGAGCCCTCACAGGGTTCTCAGTTGACGGCAATTAGACTTTCTCTAACTTTAAATGCTACGTGCTTTTGTTGAATTAACCAAGCAGCAGGTGTCATTGCTTCCTAATACCAATTAGAAATCATAATGTGTTTATTGACAGATCTCTCTCTTCCTGGAGTCCTGGATTGAAGTTCCTGGGTGGCCAGGGCAAGAACAATGCATGACTGCATTCCAAAACGCCGCTCTGGTCTCACCTCTGAGGCTCTGTTCCTGGGCTAGCTTCGCCAAATTCTCTGCTGTGAGGAGGACGTCTCACTCACGAAGGCTTCTCATTTCTTCACGTGAATAGACTTTGCTCACCCGATTGCCAGGCACACCTGCAAATGTCCAAATCTGACTCCACTGAGCAATCCCTTCCAAACTCTGACCCAGTGCTCATGTATTTTATATCCCTGCATGCCTTTGAACTGAAATAATGATTAGATAGCACTTGGATTGTCACATGAACTAAGTGACAACAGACAGAATTAGGCAAGGAGGAGAACTGAAAGGAGAGATGTTTCCTGAGGTCACCTTGCCTTTCTAGTTCAAATGAATAAACCAGAATGCACATTTCTCTTGTGGTGGGAAAGCCAGCAGCCCTGCAGACTCCCCAGGGAAATGTGAACTTTTCTCCTTGGGATACTTAGCTCCGAATTTCTGCACTCCCTCAGCTGATTCTGGTTTTGGAACATCTTGCCACGCAGCCCATGGCGCAACTTCAGCATACTGCTTTACCCATGCTGGCCGCCACCCCAGTCCCTCCATTCCCCAAGATGTTACCAACACAAAGGTACAAACAGAGCAAGTCTGGAACAAAAATTTCAAGTAAGGGAAAGAGTTTATATTACATCACAGCCAGTAATTTAAAATTAAGTATTAGCTCCTATTCCGTTTTGGTTTTGGTTTTTTTTTTTTTTTTAATAGAGACAGAGTCCTGCTATGTTGACCAGCCTGGTCTTGAACTCCTGGACTCAAGGGATTCCCTCGTCTCAGCTTCCTGAATAGCTGGGACTACCGGTGCATGCCACCATGCCTGGCATCAACTATTCTTTAAGTATTTTGACTACCTTTCCGTGTAATGTTCCTTGAGGCCTCTTTTCTCCTGGGCAGTCCATCATGTTGGGACCTCCCTCCTGCTCTGCTCTGATCTCCCCCTCTCCCAGCAGGCTGTTTACCCCTCCCGCAAAGCCCTCTTAACTCTTGCAGCAGAGCAGTTTGCCATCTCATTGTTAGACATTTTCCTGATCATAACCTTGAGACCATACCTCCCACTCGCACAGCATAACAGATCTCATTAAAGCTGGTTACTCAAATTACATTTTTTTGTCCTGCTATAGCTGGAAAAGAAAAACTTTTGAGACCAGACACTGTGGCTCATGCCTTTAATTTCAGCACTTTGGGAGGCAAAGGAGGGGGGATCACTTGATCCCAGGCCTTCAAGACCAGCCTGGGTAACATGGCAAAACCTCCTCTTTTAAAAATAAACCAAAATAAAAAAACCCTAATGTCTACAAAACCTAAATGCCACAAAAATTAGCCAGGTGTCGTGGTGTGTGCCTGTAATCCCAGCTACTTAGGAGACTGAGGTAGGAGGATTGCCTGGGCACAGGAGGTGGAGGCTGTGGGGAGCTGGGACGATGCCACTGCTCTCCAACTCAGTTGACAGAGTGAGACTCTGTCTTACAAAAATAATAATAATAAATAAATAAAGAGAAAGAGGGAAGACATTGGGAAAGTCTATAGACTGATGTTGCAGTCTTTGGAGAATAAACCTCTTTAGTACCCCTGGGAATGGCCCTTTATCCATGATTTCTGGCAGTGGAGAATCCAGATCCAGAGTTGGGGAGCGAGTGAAGGCGCACTCCTGTAAACGATGCCATGTGTAGGAAAATGTGTTACAACAAGAAGGAAAGCACACCTGGACACGACAAACATACGGATCCGAAGCTACACAAAACAGCATGAAACCCATTCTCGCTGAAATAAAACCCCATCTGTCCCACACAATCATTTCTCCCTTATCAAATAAGATGCCAAGTTGCTTTCAGCAGATTGGCATTTGGCCTATTCAAGAGCGTGCATCAGAATCTCCCTAAGTTTCTTCCTGGGTATGAACAATGGTGATTACTGCTGTTGTCTGTGGAACTTCCCTGTCAAAGCAGCTGAGTGATTGGCAATCGGCGGCATGAGAAAGGCAGAGCAAAAGATGCCAGTATGTATTGCAGCCATTTGCCAGTATACGTAGGCTTGTCAATTATTTTATCATGCAGCAACTTATGTTGAGTTTAAGAACAGTAAATGTCATACAAAAGTGTAAGTGATTTATATGTGAGACTCCAGGAGCACTTAAAATCTACAATGCAATAAAATGAGATACACCAACAGATTGCATGCTTCGTGGTTATTACCACAGAGGAAAAAAAAAACAAAAAACAAAAAACAACACAGCCTTGAGAAAATAACTATTGGAGAGCAATCAGCTCTAAAGTAGGAACCAGAAACACTTCCCACGTCAGCCCCTTCCCCAACTCTCAGAACATTTGATCGGTGAATCTGACTATCTAATAATGCTTTAGTACTTTACGTAACAAAAGCTAAAGCACTGATCAAAAGCCAGGCTGGTGTCTGCTGCACTTTGCAGCCTGACAATACACTACCTGACAAAATGCAAAAGGCCTTGCGAAAGGCAGCAGGAACACAACAACAACAAAAAAAAAACACGGAAAATTCAAGATGGGTATAAGCTATCGCCAAAGTGACCACACATGGGGTGACCTATCTTCCAATCTTCCATTTGTTTTTAGAGGCTTGCTCTTTGGAATCACATTTTTACATGGAAGCATTGAAATGTTTGGCTTTATTGCTACATCTGTTACCAAGAACAAAACAAGTTCAGAGACAAGAAATCAGAAATTAGTCACACACCTAAGCTCCTCTGACTCTTCATTCCCTGCTCTGCTATTCCATCACGGAGGCCGCTTTGATCTAGTGCTTCCATTACTTCCTATCTGTCGGCATGACTTCCATTTGTCTCTTCACTTCCCTGTCAACAGCTCTCGACTTTGTTCTCAGTCTTCCTGTGTCAATTTTACCATTTGCCTGGCGATTCTACCCTCCAGATTGGCTTCTTGCACCTGGCTTACCAGTGTTATCCTTTCTGTCCTGTTCACACATCCACACTGCCGGGACGGATTCCTATCTTACCATTTCACCTCATAGTCCTTGTACTGTCTTTACTACCTTTTTTTTTTAACCTGACTGCTATATTTTCTATAGTACTTTTACTGTGGTTACTTTAATTGTATGTTCCCATGATACGGTCCACAAGCTAGTCACCAAATGCTCAATGCATCAGTTTGGTTCCATTGCTGCACAACTAATTTTCCCAGCCAAAACGTCTGTCCTTCCCTTTCCACCTTGATGCTTCTGCACAAAGACAGGGTACCTCGGCTCAGGCAGGAAGTGACCATACGTAATTAAACATCATACAGAACAGCCATAAATGATTCCGGCCTACCATGAAGAAACACTGCATTCTTTATTTGACAAAAGAGAAACATGAGAGTTTTTTCAAGACCAAAGATCATGGTCCAGGCACTATACCTAAACTATTCTATTAATTATTGTTATTTTTATGAACTTCACCAAACATTAACAAACTCAAATGAGAGAAATAAGGGTTTTCTTTAGAAAGAGCAATATGGAAGACTCCAACCTGAAGGTTCACCTTTGCTTTTTAATTCTTCCCTAGCCAGGTGCAATCGCGACCTCAGCAATTTATAAGGCAGGGCAGTCTTCATGGAACTCTTTTTTTGTGCTTTTATATTGGGATAACTTGAAAGACCACAATATCTGTATATCTTACAATTAAACCACCATATCTCAGTATATCCTATACCTTATTGTTTCATTTTTGAAAGTTTAAAGAGTTTATTCTACCTAAAGAACGTAGACATCTCTTTAAAATGTATGACTCTCTGTTTGACATATACTGCTACACTTTTTGACATAATCAACAAGGAAAACTAGAATGTAAACTGTAGAATTACATATAGTGAGCCATTATCTCACAAGCCCTAAAAGGCTCCGTTATCACAAGAACGGTTCTGCTGAGAGGCACATTGATTCCTTTATTTATCATTCGCTGGCACTCGATGGGTTAAGCACAAGTGACAGGGTGCAGAACTCCTGATAGTTTACTTTCTAAAACAGAAGGCTATCACAAATATAGAAAGAAATGACTACTGTGCAAATAAAACTGAATAAAAGATACTCAGGGAAAGCTCTTCAGCAGAGATAAACATGCTCAATACTTTTACCAAGGAAATTACATAAAGGTGGGGGTGTATCTGAAATCAGACACAATTGAGTTTAGATCCCACATCTACTGCTACTAATTGTGAGAACCATGGCAAGTTATTTAATTTATATCATCTTCCTTCCTTTTGTTTCATGTGGTAGAGAGGGATAATTTCAAATACGGCCATCCCTCAGTACCCATGGTGGGCTTGGTTCCAGGACCTCAACAGATACCGAAATCTGCAGATGCTCAAGTCCCTTTTATAAGATGGCATAGTATTTGCATATAGCTTACACACCTCCTCTCACACACTTTAAATTGTTGCCAAATTACCTATCATATCTGACACAATGTAAATGCTATGTAAATAGTTGTTTGTACTGTAATTGTTTAGGGGTATTGTGACAAGGAAAAAAGTCTATACATGTTCAGACACAACTATCCCTTTTTTCTTTCTCAAATGTTTTAAAATCTAGAGTTGGTTGAAACTACAGATGCAGAATGCATGGATATAGAGGGCCAATTGTACTTTCAAAATTAAAAGCAATAACATAAATGAAAAGTTTTCATAACTGCCATCTCTCTTTTTCTCTTCCATAGATGCTATTCAAAATGTTGGTCATACCACAGCCCCTAGTGATCACTCTTCAGAATACTGGCCTCCTTCTGTTCCCTAAACTTAACCAAAGTGTCTCCCCAGGGCCTTTGCACCTGCTCTTTCCTGTTCCTGGAGGGCTTATCACCAAGAGCTTCTCATGGCTAACTGCCCTCAACTCACCTATCAGCCCAAATCTCCCACCTTTACAAGAAAAGCTGCCTGTATGCCAACTGCTCCCTATCCTATTACACTTTTGTCATTTTGTAGTAGTTACTGCCATATGAGTTCATTTTGTTATTTGTAGTTTCATTGTTTATTGACTCGTCCTCCTCCTACACACACACACACCCCGAGAGAGAGAGAGACAGAGAGAGAGAGAGAGAGAGAGATTAGTCTCCATGAAAAAAGAGAACTTGAATGCCTCCTTCACTGCCAGACCAGCACAGTGTTTAGACATGACTCTGAGCAATGGACAGTTAAGGGAGTGAATAAGAAGGTTATCATTTTAGAAAGATTACTCTGGCCACAGCGTGAACAATGCATTGATTCTGGAAGAGGCAAAACTATGAAGACAGTCAAAAGATCAGTGATTGACAGGGGTTAGCAGGAAGGAAAAATCGATAGGGCAGCAAAACTACCTTGTATGATAGTATAATGATAGATACATGTCACTACATGTTTCTCAAAAC
Source organism: Cheracebus regulus (assembly GCA_963574635.1). Taxonomy (NCBI): domain Eukaryota; kingdom Metazoa; phylum Chordata; class Mammalia; order Primates; family Pitheciidae; genus Cheracebus; species Cheracebus regulus. Next base: position 1,376 of record CAUYQU010031950.1, on the reverse strand, counting down.
CCATAGAATGTACAACACTAAGAGCGAGACTTAAGATAAACTGGACTTTGGGTGAGAACAGTGTGTCCATACAAGTTCACCAGTCGTAACAAATGTACAGTGTGGAGGGAGACACTGATTGAGGTTTAGGGCAGTTGTACATGTGTGAGTGCAGAGGCGATATGGAAACTCTACATACTTTCTGCCAGCTATTCTGTGAATGTAAGACTGCTATCAAAGGCAAAAAGTCTTTTAAAAACAAAAATTAAAAAATAAATTAGAGAAGCCAAAACCGTAGACAGGGAGAGCAGAAGAGAACAGTGCCATAATCAGGCTAGATCCAAGGTACATGGAGGTTCATATCTCATTTTGCATAAATGTCCCTCTTACAGCAGAACCCCTTGGCATGGACGCAGCATCTTCCTGGAACTGGTATAGCAGGTCTCTTACCTACGTTGATCTCTTTCGCTTTTTATTAATTAAAAACAGTATATTAATTTGAACAGTCAGTTCCTGCAACAGACTCTTAATGAGTTTGCAGTCAACAAATTCCCAAAAATATTTCAAATAAAATACTGTCAAAACACATTTTTTTCCATCTTATATTTTTACAAATCTTCAGTGATTTCATACCAGCCTACTAGGCTATTGTGATCTTTTTTTTTTTTTTTTTTTTTTGAAAAAAAGAGTGAAAAGGAGAAAGAAAAAAGGAAACAGCAAAAGAAAGAAAAAAAAGAATGAAAGAGAGAAAGAAAGAGGACGAGAAAGAGGAAGAGAGATTGGGATTCCTGTTTTATTGCCCAGCATAGAATGCAGTCTAAAAGTGGGTATTAAAAACCTCTTTTATGCCAATAATTGTGCTTAACAATGGAGACAGGAAGGAATAGAGGATGGAAATAACAAATAAGCAGACAACCAATATTTTATTTAAACCTGTGAAATGCTATGCAATTGCTGAGGAGTGATTTACTTGCAACTATGTGGTCACTTTTAAAATAGGTATAATGCGATACTGAGAAAAATGTATGCTTTGTGGATTTGGGGAGGAGAGTTCTATAAATATTTGTTAAGTCTAGTTATTCCAGGTCTGAGTTCAAGTCCTGGATATCCTTGTTAATTTTCTATCTCGTTGATCTGTCTAATATTGATGGTGTAATGTTACAGTCTCCCACTATTATTGTGTGGGAGTCTAAGTCTTTTTATAAGTCATTAAGAACTTGCCCTATGTATCTGGGTGCTCCTGTAATGGGTGTGTATATATTTAGGATCATTAGTTCTTCTTGTTGCATTGATCCTTTCACCACCATGTAATGTCCCTCTTTGTTTCTTGTGTTCTTTGTTGTTTTAAAGTCTGTTTTATCAGAGACGAAAATTGCAGCTTCTGGTAATGCTAGCTG
>CAUYQU010031949.1:0-56000 GCA_963574635.1 Cheracebus regulus | reverse complement strand
TAAACTCTGTCTCAAATAAAAAATAATAATAAGTCAGAGCAATCAGGCAAGAAAAAGAAATAAAGGGTATTCAGTTAGGAAAGGAGGAAGTCAAATTGTCTCTATTTGCAGACGACATGATTGTATATTTAGAAGACCCCATCGTCTTGGCCCGAAATCTCTTTAAACTGATAAGCAACTTCAGCAAAGTCTCAGGATACAAAATCAATTTGCAGAAATCACAAGCATTCCTATACGCCAATAACAGACTTAAAGAGAGCCAAATCAAGAATGAACTGCCATTCACAATTGCTACAAAGAGAATAAAATACCTAGGAATACAACTAACAAAGGATGTGAAGGACCTCTTCAGGGAGAACTGTAAACCACTACTCAAGGAAATAAGAGAGGACACAAACAGATGGAAAAACATTCCATGCTCATGGTTAGGAAGAATCAATATTGTGAAAATGGCTATACTGCCCAAAGTAATTTATAGATTCAGTGCTATCCCCATCAAGCTACCTATACCCTCTGCACAGATATGGAAAAAACCTCCTTAAACTTCATATGAAACCAAAAGAGAGCCCACATAGCCAAGTCAATTTTAAGCAAAAAGAACAAAGCTGGAGGCATCATGCTACCTGATGTCAAACTATACTACAAGGCTACAGTAATCAAAACAGCATGGTACTGTTACCAAAACAGAGATATAGACCATTGGAACATAACAGAGGCCTTGGAGGCAACATCACACATCTGCAACCATCTGATCTTTGACAAACCTGACAAAAACAAGTAATGGGGAAAGGATTCCCTGTTTAATAAATGGAGTTGGGAAAACTGGCTAGCCATGTGCAGAAAGCAGAAACTGGACCCCTTCCTGACACCTTACACTAAAATTAACTCCAGATAGATTAAAGACTTAAACATCAGACCTAACACCATAAAAATCCTAGAAGAAAACCTAGGCAAAACCATTCAGGACATAGGCATAGGCAAGGACTTCATGACTAAAATACCAAAAGCATTGACAACAAAAGCCAAAATAGACAAATGGGATCTAATTAAACTCCAGAGCTTCTGCACAGCAAAAGAAGGAATCATTAGAGTGAACTGGCAACCAACAGAATGGGAAAAAATTTTTGCAATCTATCCATCTGACAAAGGGCTAATATCCAGAATCTACAAAGAACTAAAACAGATTTACAAGAAAAAAACACACAAACCCATTCAAAAGTGGGTGAACAGACAGACACTTTTCAAAAGAAGACATGTATGAGGCCAACAAACATATGAAAAAATGCTCATCGTCACTGGTCAATAGAGACATGCAAATCAAAACCACATTGAGATACCATCTCACCGTTAAAAAATCTGGAGACAACAGATGCTGGAGACGATGTGGAGAAATAGGAACACTTTTACATTGTTGGTGGGAGTGTAAATTAGTTCAACCATTGTGAAAGACAATGTGGCGATTCCTCAAGGACCTAGAAATAGAACTTCCATTTGACCCAGCAATCCCATTACTGAGTATATATACAAAGGATTATAAATCATTGTATTATAAAGGCACATGCACATGTATGTTCATTGTGGCACTGTTTACAATAGCAAAGACCTGGAACCAACCCAGATGCCCATCGATGATAGAATGGACAAGGAAAATGTGACACATATACACCATGGAATACTATGCAGCCATAAAAATGATGAGTTCATGTCCTTTGTAGGGACATGGATAAATCTGGAAACCATCATTCTAAGCAAACTGACAAAAGAACAGAAAATCAAACACCACATGTTCTCACTTATACGTGGGTATTGAACAATGAGAACACATGGACACAGGGAGGGGAGCATCACACACTGGGGTCTGTTGAGGGGGGACTAGGGAAGGGACAGTGGGGGTAGAGAGTTAGGGAGGGATAACATGGGGAGAAATGCCAGATATAGGTGACAGGGGGATGGAGGCAGCAAACCACATTGGCATGTGTGTACCTATGCAACAATCCTGCATGTTCTGCACATGTACCCCAGAACCTGAAGTGCAATAATATATATATAAATTTAAAAAAAAAAAACAAAACCAATAATAATTAAAAAAAAAGAATTTTGTGCATCAAACTACTACTCCCAGAAATACTACCACTCTGAATTGTACATGTTACAAGTTACCTACATTTCATGTTACACACACATACAACACACACACACACAATTTTATAAATTTTTATAATGGGATTTTAAAATTATAACTTATTTTGTTACTTGTAACTTATTTATTTATAATTGGCTGTAAGTGCATGGCTACGATTCATGTATCATTTAGCAATTCTTTTGGAGAGAAAAATCTAACCTACAAATTGTTTTCAAATGCAGTTACATTTTTATAAGTATTAAATTTAACAATTAGTGTCATGTCACATTTTGTGTTTGTAGACATTGAATTAAACATTTGTTCTGATTTTGTGATTTTTGTGTTATGGAATCAATACCATTTTTTTCCTGTGGTCTCTAGCATTTCTGTAGAATCTCAAGAAGCACTGTGTTCATACTGCCTGATGTTTATAATGACCCTGTTTATAAAATTCCTTAAAGTCATAAAATATTATTTAAATGCATAGGACATTGAATAAGTGGTAATGTTGTATTATTGTTGTATTCTGTCTCTTGATCCTATAAGCTAGACTAGTCAGGTCCAGGAACCAAGAGTTAGAAGTTGGGGCTGGGTGTGGTGGCTTGCACCTGTTATCCAAGCACTTTGGGAGTCTGAGGCAGATGGATCACGAGGTCAGGAGTTCAAGACCAGCTTGGCCAAGATGGTGAAACCCTGTCTGTACTAAAAAAATACAAAAATTAGCTGGGTATGGTGGCGGGTGCCTGTAATCCCAACTACTCAGGAGGCTGAGGCAGGGAATTGCTTGAACCCCGGAAGCAGAGTTTGCAGTGAGCCGAGATCGTGCCACTGCACTCCAGCCTGGGCGACAGAGTGAGACTCCGTCTCAAAAAAAGAAAAAAGTGGGATTGGTTCTCCTACGTAGACTCCTAGTGACCTACTTGTAGAATTCTTACTCCATGTCCTTTAACACTTAAACTCCGCTGGATTGGAAGCCCTGGTTCTTGTGAGAGGGACTGAAGAACTTCCTGCAGGGGACACAGTAAAGGTACTAGTAATCTATATTTCTATAAATCTGAAGCTGTGACCACTACCCAATCAGTTTAGGCATCTTGTGCTGATGGATGATATTGGCAAGGGTGATGATCACAAAGAACTAGAATTGCTGCCGCATAGCAAGGATAGGAAGGAATATGTCTTGAACTAAAGTAATTCCCTGAGGTGTCTCTAGGAGCTTCCGAAGCCCAGTGCTAACTGTTCATGAACAAGGGCAAGAAGCACAGCCCCAAATCAGGAAAACAACTGAAGGTTCAGATTCTCTGAGCATGACGGTCTGCATTCACCATAGTGTTGGCTGAGGGGAGGGAAAGCTAAAACATATGATAGAGGAAGAAGATGAAAACTAGCAGATATGGCCTTAGGATCAGCTACAGCAGCAGGGACTAGGATGTCTACCAGGGAAGCTTGGGTTTTAAAGTTTTGATAGAGATTTCAGCTGGCTACCACCTTGAAGGTCCTGTAATAGTTTGAACTTAACATAGGGTTTGAACAGAGCTGGGCAGTGTGAGGGGTGGACTGTGCTGGTAGCTTATGTGCCCTGCTTCATATCATGTTGGACCACCTTTCCCTCCTTCCCTTTCCCTTCCCCCTCCTTCCCTTCCCCTTCTTCTTTTCTTTCTCTTTTCTTGTCTTGTTTTCTTGTCCTCCTCTCATCTCCTTTCCTCCCTCTCCTCTCTTCTCTTCTCCTCTCCTTTCCTTTCTTTTTTCCTTTTCTTTTTAGAAGGGGTCTCTCACTCTGTTGCCCAGGCTGCAGTGCAGTGCTGCAGTCATGGTTCGCTGCAACCTCCACCTCCCAGGCTCAAGCAATCCTCTTACTCAGCCTTTGGAGTAGCTGGAACCACAGGTGCGTGCCCCCATGCCCAGCTAATTTTTTTTTTTTTGTAGAGATGGTTTTGTGCCATGTTGTCCAGGCTGGTTTCAAACTTTTGGGCTCAAGCAATCCACCTGCCTCAGCCTCCCAAAGTGCTGGGACTATAGCCATGAGCTACCACACTGGCCTTGGCCACCCTTTTAATTTCAGCATTGCTATGGCAACTATCTCATGCAGGTGTACTCCGAGAACACCTTTCTTCAACCATTCTTTGCTTCTCTTGCTTTCCGCCCTGGGACTTGTTGGCTACTGTGATGGGAGATGTCCAGCCATTCTGTACATAAAAAACTTGGACATTTGAAGGTATTACCTGTGGGGGCAACCCTAGACCAGGGGTGCCAGAAGCCTATGGATAAATGCCCCTGTAGAGTCCCAATCAGGAATACAACTGGCATAGAATGAATCATAGAGTTTTCAGAAACTCTATGAATCCTTTTCTTCAGATGGACATTTCCAGAGTGGATTTGTATAAAATCCCCATTGTGACTGGTCCTCAGGAATTCATAGAGATGATCAGCTTGAAAATGAATGCCCGTATAGGCTTTCCCTTTCCCTCTGATCTATTTCTGCGATCACTTCCTAAAATAAACTGCCTGTGTGTGAGTCCCTGTCTCAGGCTCTGAATTTGGCGAAACTCAGACCAAGAGAGAGAAAAACTGTTCTAATTCCCTATCCTGAATATACTGGCTTTTCCCTTCTGCAAATTGCATGTGTGTGTGTCTGTGTGTATGTGTGTGACATAAATTATAACATTAATTAATCGATTTATAAAATTAATCAACTTTATAGTCAAGGGTTGAGAGGCCCAGTTCTCAAATCTGTGTTATTATTCAAACTGCTTGGAAACCCCTTCAAACTTACCATGCCAGAATCTCCAGGGTTTGGATTCAGAACCCTACATTTTCTTAAAACTCTATGATGCATTCTATACCAGTTGTGTTCCAGAGCTACTGATGGGGATGCTCTAAGTCTGTTCCAGTGACAGAGGATTCAGAACTCATGAACTCACAGATACTGTTAAGCAGGAGGGAGGTGCATGGGACCCTAAACTTTCTTTAGGCAGAGAGAGTCAGAGGAAAGACAGGTGCATATGAGATTTTCAAAAGGCTGTGTGCTCTGTCAGATGCCTCACAATGTTCTTGTGTTCCATGGGATGGCTGATGTTTTGGTTTGGTTTGATATAAATTCTTTGTGAAGTTGCTGGCTTGCTCCATTTTTGAAACTGTCATGGCATTCATTGCTTCAAAAGCTTCTTCTTTTTCCTCTGTAGATTATACTCTCTTCTGCATGTGAGAGCCCTCTATTTAGTTCTAAAGGCAGTCAAGTTTACAACACAGGGAGACAACAACAATCAGGCTACATTTTCATTTGTTGAAGGTTCTGAGAATGTAAGTTTTTAATGTGTAAATTCTGTGACATTTGAAATTTTTTTTTTAAAGCTATCAGCTTAAGAATCACAAGAGATGGTCTCCCTCGTTCCTGCCTTAAAGAGACCTTCAGAGCATTTTATAAACAAGGCCATCTTCCCACTAGGCTATGGGCACAGTGCCAAGGGCCCTCAGACTTTACCAGGTCTGTGAAAACAGTACAGGCTGGTGGCCCCTCACTTAGTGCCTTTGTGAAATGTATGCCGTCTAGGCCCTTTGGGGAACACAGTACTGTGCTGGCTTCTCTCATTTTACACAACAAATCCATTTTGAACATTTTCACTTTTCTGAGCCTTCCATTGCCCTTCTCCCTATTCTGCAAAACAGTCTTGTGTATCTTGATTGCATTTAGTCTCATCATTGTGCCCAAACTTCAAGGAGCCACCCCAGCAGTGGATTAGGACTGGTTCCAGGTGACTGCACCAGAGTGTCAGATCAGATCCACAGGACGTTGCTCTGATGTCAGTAGAATTCCTCCTTACTCAGTCTTACATTCAACTCCCAAGATCCACTCCCATGTGCTCCGTCAGCCCCCACCGGCAACCATGGGGAGCTCTTGTAGTACGAGGTTGTGTGTGTTTTCTCCCACTTGGGTTGTGCTTAAACTGACTCTAGTTTTTGGTCTGAAGGCAGTGAAGGGAGAAGCAAGGTGTTCTGGAGGAAGATAAGCATCATTGTACAAAGTACCTGCCTCAGGTGAAGTCTTATTGTTGTTTCTAAGTGAGAGGACGTGGCTTTTTTTCCAGTTAGGGAAAGGGAACGTCTTATTAGTCTAAAGATTAAGAGGATTTGGAGTGTTCCAAGTTCTCAGGCTCATCTACCCAGGCATCCCCATCCTGGGTCTCTAGATCCCACTCTTTCTCTGTTAGGACTCCAACTGTGGCACAGAAAAACGTTGAAGCTGTGTATTCAGTCTGTGAATCTGCTACCCTTCTTATTAAATCCAGGGTCTGGATTTCAGCACAGTCTGCTCTCTGGCTTTGGGGGCCAAGTATTTTCTCCCAGCTTCAACACTGCCAAGGAGCCATTTTTACTTTCATAGGATGTCCTGAAGTTGTTAGTTGGATAACTTGAGCCTGTTTTTTCTCTCTCTTTTTTCTACGTGTCTAAAGCCCTTAACAAAAGCTGGATAATTCCATAATTCTTAAAATTACCATTGCCCGGCCAGGCACAGTGGCTCATGCCTGTTATCCCAGCACTTTGGGAGGCCGAGGCGGGTGGATCACTTGAGGTCAGGAGTTCAAGACCAGCCTGGCCAACATGGTGGAACCCCGTCTCTACTAAAAATACAAAAAAAAAAAAAAAATCAGCTGGGTATGGTGGCAGGTGCCTGTGATCCCAGCTTACTTCAGGAGGCTGAGGCAGAAGAAGTGCTTGAACCCAGGAGGCAGAGGTTGCAGTGAGCCGAGATCGTGCCATTGCACTCCAGCCTGGGCAAAAAGAACACAACTTTCTCTTGAAACAAACAAACAAATAAACAAATTTACCATTGCCCCTACCATTGAAGGTTTCCCACTGCCACATAAGCCAATGAATGCTTCCCATACTACCCATGGTTCATCCAAGTTCCACCTGTGAGAGAGGGGTTTAGTAATCAGGATGCTATTGCATGCCAGAGTTAATTACCACCTTACTATGAGCAGTGGTGTCTTTATTGCCCTCTGATCCAGTTCCAAAATCTCATCTCAAGCGTCTTTTTTTGAGGCCCATTTCTAGTATTAACCTGGGTTTTTCCCAAAAATGTGAGCCTGAGAGAAGAGCCTGCTTTCAGGTAGTTGGTTTTAGGAAGTGACTCCAAAGAACAGGTGGCAAGGACTGCAGGGAGAGAGGGTGGCCGGCAAGGAGCGGGAGTCAATCCAAGAGGGTAGTCATTAAGTTCAGAAGCCCGTCATCCCTTTTGGAGACTGGAGCTTGATCCCACTGGGGTCCCTCTGAAAAGCTGTGCAGCCTGTGCCTCCCTCAGGATGGGCTGCTTGGGAGTCACAAGAGAGGGGTATTTACCCAAGTCTCCACTGCCTCCCTTTCTCCATTAGTCAATGGTTGCTCCTTGGTGTGCTAATTTCTCATGCTTCCAAGCTTGTGCATGGTTTAAAAATGCATGGAGTCCCATGTGGTGGGACAGAGATACCTGGTACAGCTGGTATGAGGCAAGGCATGGGAGATATCTGGTCAGGACCCAGCCAAGAACCCATCTGTTAAGGGGAAACCAGGATAGAAAATAATAACAAAAAAAAAAGGCCACATACATGCACAAACACACACACACCCCACTAATGTGTGTCTTATGGGTTGTATGTTACTCTCAATTTAAAAAAAAATGTATGTGTGGAAACAATTTTCATTTCATTATCTCTCCTTTTAATTTTTCTCTAAATATTTAAGCTGTGGAGAAAATAAAATATCCCTAGGAGAAAGTCACTTGTGTATTCCAAAGGAAAAAAAAATAATAGCATAAAAAATGAAGAAAGGGAAACAAGTGAAAAACCAGCTGCCCAAAGGACTCAATGGAAAAAAAATCTAACCCAAATGATGCCTGATTTGTCTTGAAGAAGATACCCCCATCCCTCTGCTCCATGCCAGTGCCTCCTCAGCCTTCAAGTCCCAGTTGATTTCTCTGTGGTTTCCAGTTTCTTTCCCCTCCCCCGACTCTGCAGGCCCGGCCCTCCCACAGTTACTGGCTCTGTCATCTGTACTCCTGAAGCCTTTGACACAAAGCTCTGTTCCAGCATCTATCACTGCACGGCAGCTCTCTGTTTAACCTTCCTAATAGATCAGGGCCTCCCTGTTTTGTTTTTGTTTTTTTTTTTTAACCATGGGTGCCTTTTCCAGTCCTTTGTATGAGCTCAATTTCTGAGTTGCACTCATTTAGTCATTTAGCAAATGACCTTTCCGGGTCTGCTGTGTGCTGGGCACAGCAAGAGAATGACACCATTTTATAAGACCCAGGTCTTTGCCTCGGCAGGAGGCAAAGAAATCTACTGGGCAGGTCAGAGAGGTAGCTGATTAAAAGTCCGAGCTCCATTATGAAGCCGGAAATGTTCATTTCTGGTGTTAGACATATGGTCTTGAGCTGGCAACACCCAGGGGGTGAGCTGGGGAGATAATGACTCCATCAGAGGTGAAGACACAGGGTAGCCTGTGGAGGAGGTGGGTGACTCTCAGATGGGGGCCTGAGCATACACTTCCCACCTCGCACAGGCACGTGTGGGGAGGAAACAGAACTACTGTCCTGAGCCAAGGCCAGCCTGGGCAGGGAGGAGTGGGATCCGGGGATAGGCTGGTCAGACTGTTAAATGCAGTTGCATCTGGAAAAGAGGAACTTGCTGGGGGCCCTATTAGGACAATAGTTCTAAGGACCAGAAGCAATTTAAGCAAAGTCTGCATTACCTGCCCCAACCCATGTTTTCCCCACAGCCTTCACTCCTTCCCCGCCTGTTGATCTTCTCAGATCAAACTCACCCTAGGATGAAAGTCACCATGTGGAGGTAACGGGCTGGGGCTGCCCACAAACCAGCCCTGTGAGTGCTTTGGAGAGAAACGCCTTGCCAGGAAAGAGTGATTCAGAAACATCAAGGCTTAACTTTCAATCTCAGGTCTCAGGGCAGTTTCAGGTCTAGGTCAAGAGGTGAAACAGCCCAGACGGACCATCCTCAGCATCTTCAAAGTGAGGCTGCTCTGAACCTGTCTGAGGTTTCTGGTCGGTGTGTGCAGAAGTGTGACTAGGACGCACTTTTCCATTGGTGGCATGTTCTGTTAATTCGGAAATTTTCATGAATTATTTTGAAAGCATCCATGATGAAGGGAAAGAAGTAGATGCCTTATTTGTTACCCTTACTTTTTCACTATTATTATTTTTTGAGACAGTGTCTAGCTCTGATGCCGAGTCATTGTCTGGGATAAATACCCGAGATTTGTTGTCCCACAGCTACGGAAAACTAGGACGCAGACACACAAAGAGTGAGGTTTGGAGCGGAAGTTGAATAGGCAAAAACTTCGTTTTCATGGTAAAGGTTAAATTTTACCACGTTACCTAGGCTGGTCTTGAACTCCTGGACTCAAGTGATCCACTCACCTCAGCCTCTCACAGTGCTGGAGTTACAGGCATGAGCCACTGCGCCCAGCCATCATTTGAATGTTTTTGTTTAACTGAGGTAAATTTACATGACACAAAACTAAGCATCCTTTTTGTTTTTTTTCAGATGGAGTCTCGCTCTATTGCCCAGGCTGGAGTGCAATGGTGTGATCTCGGCTCACTAAAACCCCCACCTCCCTGGTTCAAGTGATTCTCCTGCCTCAGCCTCTCGAAGTAAGCTGGGATTACAGGCGCCCACTACCACGCCCAGCTAATTTTTTGGTATTTTTAGTAGAGACGGGGTTTCACCAGGTTGGCCAGGCTGTTCTCAAACTCCTGACCTCAGGTGATCCACCCACCTTGGCCTCCCAAAGTGCTGGGATTACAGGCATGAGCCACCGCGCCTGGCCAAAGGTAAGCATTCTTAGGTGTACAAGGCAGTGACATTTAGCACATGCATAGTGCTGGGCAACCTGTATCTAGGTCCAAAACATTTTTGTCACCCCAAAAAGTGATCCCATATTTATCAAGCAGTTCCTCCCATTTCTCCCTCCTACAGCTCCTGGAACCACCGAATCTGCTTTCCGTCTCTACAGATTTAAAGATTCTGGGTATGTCATGAAAACACATACAATATGTGGCCTTGTGTGTCTAAGTTACTCTCACTTAGTGTAATATTTCCAAGGTTCATGTATGTTGTAGCATGAATCAGAACTTTATTCCTTTTTTTTTTTTTTTGAGATGGAATTTTGCTCTGTCACCCAGGCTGGAGTGCAGGGGCGCTCCATTAATCCATCACTTCTATTTTTTGCCACCTCTCAATATCTTGGATGTTGAGGCATCTGAAGATGAAACTGGTTCACAGAGTACCTTCTGTGTTCTTTGAAAAGGAAGCAACTTGTAAAGGAAGTGAGGACAACCCAAAGTGCAATTCCCAAAAATTGGCATCTTTAGGTTAAATATGCATTTAGCTGGTTAGGAAAGTCTCCTTCCGACTCTGCTGTGAAGGGGACAAGAGAGATCTTTGATGTATTTAATTATTTTCTTGTTTAAAATAAAGCACTGGGCTTGAATTCCCTAAGTGGGTCTCTCTTCCCTGATTAGATAGTTTTCTGAATGCTCTAAAGTGGACTTTTTAGATAGAAGATAGAAATACGATGGGTGAGTTCGGTTCTCCAAATCTCTTAGTATAAATACAGCAAGGTTCTGACAATGAGATGAGACACACACCTGCCCGTGGGGCCTGGTGTTTGGGTTTGGCTTGTCTCCACCCTTGGGGTACAGCCTCCACCTTATCATCAGCCCACCATTTGTGCTCACAGAGCTGAGGTCCAATCAAGACAAGAGAGTGCCTTTTTCGCTGACCTCTTTCTTTACCCAGCCATAAATTGCAACAGAGGAGATGAGATAAAGAAGAGGAACCTCAACGAAAGGACCAAGTTGGGGATGAATGTAAACAGTGTGTTTGCTGCCCAGTGACGAGAAAGTGGTGTGAGAAGGGTAAATTGATGCACAGTTAGGCCTGGCCAGGAGTGGGGAAAGCACCCTTTCCTTGTAGGGGACTCACAGTGTGAACCTGCTAATGCTGAGGGACCAGCAAGGTCAAGTGCCCTTTTGTCTTTATTCCCAGAGGATGGGCTCTTGGATAGCCAGGCTGAATTTCACTAGCAGATTTTTCTAGAATTTTCCCCAGAGTCCATTTACCTGAATTGGAGTACTTACAGTGAAGCTGGGGTCTGAACCTGTTAATTAAATGTGACTGGTGAAAAGAACAGCTTTATGGGTCTATGGCAGAATTGGTGTGTGGATTTCTCCATTCTGAATATAACTCTGGGTTTAATCTAGTATTCCTGCTACTCTTAGGTTTGAGCTCCCCTTGGGGTCTTGGCCTTTTTCTGGGACAGCCTATAAGCTTCCAGCATTGCTTTATTTATCTCCAACCTTATACTGAAGTGGTAGAAAAAAGGGAAAACAAAAAGCAGGAGACTTGAGTTTTAGACCCAGTTCTTGCCAAGGGCACGTCGTTACCACCTCAGTGTGGTGATCTCTACAATGAAACAGGGAGGGGAGAAGTTTGCCCAGGTGCAGTTCTGTATAGACCAACTTCTGTGTGTCATTGTTTGAGGGATGACCTGGGGGAGGCTTTGGTTTCCACCCCTTTCCAGCTTGCCAATTACTTGGATGGAGGAAGACCTCAGGCAAAGAAATGCAATAAGTCAGGAAGTGTAAGGCCTGAGGGCATGAATTGCAAACACACAGCATCAATTTCCCTAGTGTTCTGCATTTAGGATGCTATCAATTTTCGTATTAAAAATCACAGTCAAATGGAACAAAAGGTTAATTTTTGCTTATTGTTGTTGTTAGTTATGGTTAGTTCTTAGTTAGTTATGCTCCCCCACTCCTCCATCCCACCCTTGGCAAATAGTATAATTACTCAACAAAGAAGGAAGTTCACTTTTATTTCACACAACAGACCAGAGGTAAGTGGTCCAGGGCCTGAGGGGGGAATCTGCCTTTGTCCACACCCAGCTTTCACCTCTGGTCTAGGATGGCTGCTGTAGGTCTCATCAAGACCCAGGTAACAAGGAAGGAAAATTGTGGCAGGAGAATAGGGTCTGGAGGAGGAACATAAGGCTGATTCACGCTGACCTCCTAGAACTAAATCAAATGGGATATACCAGTTTAGCAAGTGTTTATTAGGGATCTTTTATTGTGTAAAACCTCCAGATACCATGGGAATGTTGATATAGAATATGCAGGCAAAGGTTAGCACACAAGAAACAGCTATAGACAGGGATTAACTTAAATGGTGAATTTCATGGTTCATACCCTACATATTTTGGAAAGGATCAGCAAAATCTGGAGTACGTGGGAGTTTCCCTGGAGGAGGTGACTCCAGGTGGAATCCGCAGGATGTTGTTTCTCACCAACTTCTATATCAGCTCATAGGGTCAGGGGTCACTAAAGAAGGTCCTCACTTGATCCTCAATGCCATTCTAACCAACTTTTTTTTTTTTTTTTACCTTTTTCACTATATCTTTCCACTGTCAACACTGCAAAATGGTAGCGTTTTGAAATGTACTTCCTCTTCCTTTTTAGTTCATATTTAGGGACGTATTAATGAGTGGAGTAAAGCACTCAGAAGAGCAGCAGGAATAGAGGATTCATGTATGCCAAAGGGGGTGAAGGCTATTGATATGTTCAGAGAATGCAGGTCTTCCAGCTGGGGAGGGTGTATGCTTCCACCATGCCTTACAGCAATTCCTGAAGAAAGTGGGGTCTCTAAAGTTCTATTAACAGGCAATTACTAAACACCTTTAACAGAAAATATTCCATCCGGGTCCTTTTCCTTTACATTCTGTGAGTTGGAGAAGGGAAGGAATTAGTGTAGTAGCTGAATGAAATACTACCAGTTGATGGTGTAAGACTCTACAAGCAGCAAAAGTCTTGACTGTAAAAGATACTTTGTCAAAACTGGGAAGAAGATATTCATATTTGTCCCTGCTCCCCGGATTTTCATCTCGTAGCCATTCTTTACATTCTTCCAAGATGTGTCCGGCAGGATCTCATGCTCTATTTTCTTGTTCTACATTTTCTGGAGTCTTAGCCTACCTTCTCTTATCTCATTCTTCATCCCTCTGTCTACCCATCTATCCTGTCATCTACTCATCCAACCATCCATTTGTGAAAAATAAAATTTAAAAGCTGTTGGAACCCCAAAAACACTTTGAAAGATGTGACTGTAATTTGGGTCACATGTAGTTACAACTTTTGTTTCTGAGATTATAGATTAACTACCTTTCTTATTTTTCTTGTTCTGTATAATGGTTAGAGACAATTAAATGACCTCAAGGACAAAAACCTCCTGCCTTCTAAATTAATGATTATTGTTATAAACTAACTTCCCCAGACAGCCCATGACTATTACACCCTCTGTAAAAGGTGATAAATATCCCCTTTACAGAAAGAAACATTGCCTATCACCAATCAAGTTGCTGTAACTATGTGCCAACTTTGTATGAAAAATGCTGTAATCCTGCTAAAAACTCTCTGTCTCTGCCTATATAAATGAAACCTTAACTTCTGTACTTTAAAACTCTGACTCCATTCTGTTGGAATTGGTGTTTCTGGGTAGGCCATCCTCAAACTGCACTTGAATAAACTGCCTTGAAATTAGATTCTGATCCTTTTGATTATTATCATCCATCCATCCATCCATCCAACCAAACATTCAGGTAAATTAATGTAAACCACAGTGTTATTGGCTTTAAAAATCTTAACGCTAAATTGTTCCCAGTTGAGAGGATTTCTGGCATACTGACACAGTAAAGGGGTAGATATTGGGGGAGAACATACAGTGGGTTTAACTATCTTATGTTCTCTACTTAACCATATAGCTGGTTATCTTAAATCTGTTATGCCAGGATAAAAGCAAGTTTGAAGATGGTTCTGCTTAGTCCACAGTCACTTCTGCCTAGTTGCTATCGTTATAGAATGTGAAAGAAACTGCAGCTGTGGCCACAGAGGCCCTTGTGCTGAGGCTGGGAGGGCCCAGGTTGCAGCAGATGTGGAGACCTCTGCCACGTAGCTATCCTGGTCTCGCTGCTGACCTCCTTGCAGGGTTTCAGTGGCGGGGCTCCTCCTGTGGTCAGGTCACTGGGATTTCGGGTACAATCTGTCCTGTCATCACTTTCACTCTGATTAGCCTCATTCTGAAGAACTTTCAACAGCATTCACAAACGTGGGTCAGCATGAGGAAACCAGTTCCTCTGTAGAGGACTGATTTAATCTCTTTGTACAGAGACTGATCTTGGGAGAAAACACACTCCTGTTTACGTCAAACATACAGGACGTGTCAGCCCACAGCCACTCTCAACGCTTCCTGGGTTTACTTGGTGGGGGCCCCTTTGCATCGCTGGGACCGTGAGTGGAGAGATTGGTCCTGATGCGTCAGTCGCTACTGGGCGCGGTGCCATTGGCTCTGGGTGTAATCAAACAATCTGTATCTTAGTGGGACATCCTGCTTGCTCTGTGTGACTCAGAGCTCCTGGGGCAGCTGGTTGGAGCTTTGTTTACAACAGTGCCACCCCCTCACTCCACACCTCCGACTCCCTATAAACCACTCCGCAGGTGGCCAGACTTTTGATGCAAATAAGTGTGTCAACTGTTGCTCTCTTTCTCCTATCTTTTTTTTTTAACTTATCTAAATAAAATTAAGCTGTGGGGAGTTCATTAATAAAAGGTTTCTTTTACAAAATTATTGGCACTCTGCAAGGCTCTTTGGAGGAGAGTGGGAAGATCAATATTACCTAGAATAAAATAGCAGGGCAGCTATTACTCAAGGGAAATCGGTTCTTAATAAGAGAGAGAATATAGATTTCCACCCGGGCAGTCAGTTTGAATATGATGAAGCAGAGTGTTAGGGTCGGCGGTCTGGTAATTATTTGAGAAGTCTTAGAGACTATAAATGTGTGTGTGTGTGTGTGTTTTTAAAAGAACAAACCAAAAAACCTCTCAGCCAAAGCTTTTCAGAAATAAAAAGCAAGTATTTCCACAGATGACCAGAAACAAAAAAATTAGAGCAATGTGAATCCATTAAATGACAAAAGTGCAGAGCATTTGATTAATTTCTGTATGGATCTAAAACCACAGAAATGGTGTGATGACTGTCTGTGTTTGCCTCTGGGAGGGAAGCAGGGAACGGGAAGAAAACACAGCTTCTAGATGGGGCAGCTAATGAGAAGCCATTCCTCTTCTTTAAGCCTGGATCTTTTACTTGTCTCTTGGAAGCTTCGTGAGCATGTGAAAACGGGTAGAAAGCACCATGGATTGTTATTGAGAGCAGACCAGTTTAATGGGGTGCAGGTTACTCTCCATCACTGTCATGTGAGCCAATTAACCTTCCGGCTGGTGAAAAGCAACTGGCAGTTAATTGGGCCATTGTTGGGAACAGTGTGGAGGCCTTAGTATTATTTGCAAATTGCTGAGATAGGAATCTCTGCATGGCAGAGGGGAAGCCAGTTCAGCTGCAGCTATGGTGGAACCTTGCCTCTCAGGCCCAAGAAGTTTCCAGGGGATCCCTGCAAGTCCCAGTGCACTGCAGTCTTAGCATGTTGTTAGAGAAGGTGAGGGAGAAGAAAAGAGAAATGAAAGAAAATTTCCAGATGAAGAAAAGACAGGAACGATGGAGGAAGAAAGGAGGAGGGGAGATTGAATAAAAGAAAAAGGGAGAAGATGAAGGAAGGGGAGAGAGAGAATATATATAATGCTTTTAGGCATCACCTTTGATCAGTAAATAGCTGAAAGGGTCAGCTTTCCCCAGTGTGTGTTCAGAGGAGGGCTCATGTCCTATAAGGTATTAATTGGTGTTTTATGGGTGAAATTTTTAAAAAAGTGGGGCAGGGAAGTCTGCTGGTCCCATCCATTTGGGAAGTGTTTGGTTCAACAGCTTTCTCTGGTGTGGCTCCTCTCAGAGCCCTTCATAAACTGGAGTGCATTATGGAGCTCCAAGATGGGGCCATAGTATACAGTCTCTCCTCACATTATTTTATTGAGAAATTATTTATTCAAGGACAAGCATTCTGAGAAATGGAGTTTTTGAAATAATGATCCAGGCTTTTCCTGCAACACTGAGCTATTTCCATGCTGGTTCTTCCCTTGGCCCTTAGACTGGGATACAGCCCCATCTTCATGCAAAGTTAGAGACATGATTAGATACAGGATCTACAATATTTGTTGAGAAAAACCAAGCAGTTGCTTAAGAAAACTACAGCTATTTCTTTTGCTGACACTAGAGAGAAATTTACCCCACTTATCCCCCATTAGCCTTTGGTAGGAGCACAAAAGTTACCTGTCAGGGCACATTCCAGCACCATGCCCATGACACCAACCCTCGTTCTTTTATTTATTGATGCACTTACATTCAAACTCTGTCCTCGTTTGCTGCTGTGCTGCTGGTTCTGGCTCCAAACAAATTTTTTTTGGAGACAAAGTCTTGCTTTGTCGCCCAGGCTGGAGTGCAGTGGCGTGATCTCAGCTCACTGCAATCTCCCCATCCTGGGTTCAAGCAATTCTCCTGTCGCAGTCTCCCGAGTAGCTGGGACTATAGGTGTGCGCCACCACACCGGCTAATTTTTGTATTTTTAGTAGAGACAGAGTTTCCCGATGTTAGTCAGGCTGGTCTTGAACTCCTGACCTCAGGTGATCTGCCTGCCTTGGCCTCCCAAAGTGCTGGGATTACAGGCGTGAGCAACTGCGCCTGGCCTCCAAGCATTCCTCATTCTGTCCTCAGACTTAGATGCCCATGCCCGACTCCCATCCTTTCAAAGCTGAAAATGTCCTGATTTGTTTTCTGGTGTTTTGACAATCAGTGCTCTCGCAGTTTTTGATACCTTCTTTGGCTTTGCTTTCTCCTCTGAACTCAGGGTCTCCAATGTCTTCACAGTCAAGACCATTCTCCAGTGCAGCCTCTCACCTCGTATAACCCACCTGTAACTCAGGTGGCTCATCTGCGGCTCAGTTCCCTCAGTCAGAATAAGCTACGAGCCTCATCTCCACCTTCTCCTGGGATTCTCATACCACCTATCCTCTGAGCCTCTTCCAGTGTCTCAACTGTGCCAGGAAGATTTTCTTGTGAAAATCTTGTGAAAATGCTTCATTCTCCATTGCCCTTGTGGGGGCATACTGGGCATTGGCGTGTTGGTGCTGAGGTGAGCAGGTCCCTCTTTGCTGCTTGGCAACTGTGCATTCTTCTTCCTGAAAAGGAACAGCTTGCACGCTAATGTAGCCATCCAGATGCCCTCGGAGGACCTCCATGGTGTGGAAGGTGCTGGCAAAGTTGCCTTAGGCCTGGTTTTCACTGCCAACTCCCTCATGTCATTAAAATGGTGACAACCCCCAGAACCCCCATCCCTGAGAGAATTCCCTCTAAAGACAGCTTCATGGACATGTTTCCAAACTCTGGGTAGGATTGCCCAGTGGACACAATCCTCTGGGCAGGCCTATGAGATGCTGCCCCAAACGTCCTCCTTCTGTGCAGATTCCCTGCTTCCTCTGCAGACTCATGGCATTCACTGCTCCCCACTGCAAGCATTTACTACATCTGTTTTATGAGCGATATACGAATACATGGCAGGAAAATTACTCTTACCCAGAAGCTTAGGATGAACAAATAAAGGAACTGAAGCACTTAGGCTTCTCTGACACACCACCCATGAGCTCTGGGAGGGATTAGAAAGAATAATTAACCACTCTTAGAAGCCTCTTAGGTCTACTTTCCTCTACTTTCTACAGATGAAGTTCCAACACGTGGGGCCAAGCAGGACCATACAATGTGGGAGAACTTAGGCATCACTCTGTCCCCAAAATGAACAGGAAAAATAGGTAGTGGGAAAGGTGCATGTGGAAGAAATTGTGTTTGTAGAAGCTTTGCTTATTTTTCCCCAAATACAATTATAGTCTGCTCATTTTAGACATTTTGGAAAATGCAGAAAAGTAGAAAGAATAAAAATGTGCCTATGAAGATAAATGGGGGAAATTTCACTTTGGTGTCAGCAAAAGAAATGGTTGTATTTTCTTTAGCAACTGTTTGGCTTTTATCCACATTGTAGATCTTTTAACTAATCATATTTTTAATTTTGCACAAGTTGCTAGAAAACTCTGAAATGTTCATTTGTGAAATAACTATTTTTTGAACAGTGTTTATTCAATGCCCACCATGTGCCAGGAACTCTGCTAGGCTTCTAGGACGTATGACTGAACCAAACAGATGTGTGATTGCCCATGCATACACACCATTCATAGGTGGTGTGACCTGATGGGTGTTGACAGGTATTAATAGGTCTCATGGAGTGTGTAGCTAGTACTGTGTGAGCACTTTGCATCTGTGTCAGGAAAATTTAATTTCTTCATTATATAAATATTCTTTCAGAATCTTTCCCTTCTCCCCACTCCAAGGGGGCTAGCCCGCAAGATTGTGCCCTCTCCTATGGGTGAGGTTGCCAGAGGACAGCTCTGCCCTCAGCTTTTGTGTAAGTCTCTTGGCATAATGTCTTGGGGGAGATTGTGGCTGGAGTCCAAAAGAAGGAGGGAAGAGAGGAATGTGGGATGAGGGGAGGAGGGTGGAATCTCAGAGCCAACAGCTTCTGAAGCACTGAAAGGCAACAGAGGGCCTGGCTGAAAGCACTGCGTACCTGTGATTTTTTCCCTGGGGAGACTCAGAGGGGAAGGGCTAGTAGCAAACTAGAGAGGAAGACCAAGCACTTGTGTTCCCAGCAATAGCAAAGGACATCAGACTCCCACTTGGGAAGAGATTACACCAGCCACCTGAATCAAGGGACCATGGATATCTTGACAGTGGGCGTCTGCTTGCTGACCAGGGTGAGTGACGACAGGGTATCCCAGTGTTTCAGGATTCTTGAGACCCTTGGGCCTTTGTAGAACCCATTTAAGCTACTTGGGTCACACACTTCATTCGTTTTTTGCTGCTATAACAGAATACCCGAGACTGGGTAATTTATAAAGAACAGAAATTTCTCACAGTTCTGGAAGCTGGGAAGTCCAAGACCAAGGCACTGGCAGATTCATTGTCTGGTGAGCATCTGGCCTCTGCTCCACACTGGCACCTTGAATGCTGCGTCCTCCAGAGAGGTGTGCTGTGTTTTCACATGGCAGAGGAAGAAGGGCAGAAAGAGCCAAACTCTGTCAAGTTCTTTTATAAGGGCACCTAATTCCATTCACAAGGGGAGAGCTCTCATGACTCAGTTACTTTCCGAAGGCTGTGCCTCCAAATACTGTTGCCCTGGGGACACCTGAATTTTGGAGGGGATACATTCAAGCCATAGCACACACCAGTCTTAAGTTTTCTGTGCAACATAACAGTAGCCAACATTAGCTCACTCCCATCAAATGTTGTCCTACAGCACTTAACTAGCATGTTCGAGCAAGCAGAAAAAACACTATTCCTGCTACTCAGAGAGTTCCAGCTCTCTGTACTCCTGGGTGCTTTGACCACTACCTGCTATGTAAGATTCACTCCATAGAGATTTAATATTATACTATGGGCAGGAGTTTTTCCCTTTACAGGGACAAAAGCAATTGGACTTTTCCAGACCAATAGCTCAGCAAGGAATTGTTCGTAGAGCAAGTCTCTGTGCTGTACCTACATGTCCAAGCTGAAGATCCTGCTAGGTTCTTATACGCAGTGTATGCAAAGATGAGGAGTATCTCTCAATTATTTCAATGAGTCTTCATAGTTGACCAGTGAGGGCCTATTTCTAGTATCTTCAGGTGGACGAACACACCATTACTATTATCAATTGCATTAGTTTACTATGACTGGCATAAGAAATTTCCATAAACTTGGTGGCTTAAAACAACAGAAATGTATTCCCTCTCAGTTCTGGAGGCCACAAGTCCAAGGTTGAAGTATGAGCAGAGCTGTGCTCCCTCCAGAGGCTCTAGGGGAGAATTTGTTCCCTGACTCTTCTAGCTTCTGGTGGCTCCAGGCATTCCTTGGCTTGCAGCTGCATTGCTCTGATCTCTGCCTGTCTTGATGTTGTCTCTTCCTCTTCGGTAGGTGTGATCTCCCACTGCCTCTTTCTCATAAGGACATATGTCATTAGATTTAGGGTCTACCTGGCTAATCTAGGATAATCTCTGCATCTGAAGATCCTTCATTACATCTGCAGAGTCTTTTTCCAAATAAGGTAACACTTATATTCACATTGATAAGTAAGATCCGCCTCCACCCCCCCACAAATATATCCACATCCCAATCCCTGGAATCTTATTTATCAATGTGAATATGAGTGTTACCCATATTTGTTGACATAGCATCTGTGTGTGTATTAGTATGTCCTTGTACTGCTATAAAGAAATACCTGAGACTGGGTAATTTACAAGAAAAAGAGGTTTGATTAGCTCACATTTCTGCATGCTACACAGGAAGCATGGTGGCATCTGCTTGGCTTCTGGGGAGGCCTCAGGCATCTTACAATCATGGCAGAGGCAAAGGGGGAGCAAGGCCCCTCACATGGTGGGAGCAGGAACAAGAGAGAGGCAGGAAAGGTGCCACACACTTTTAAACAACAAAATCTCATGATAATTCACTCACTATCATGACAACAGCACCAAAGGGATGTTGCTAATCCATTCATGAAGGACTCCCTCATGATCTGGCAACTTCCCACCATTCGGGATTCCACCTCAAACACTGTGGGCTACAATTTGACATGAGATTTGGGTGGGGACACAGATCCAAACCATATCAGTGTGGTAGAGTGCCTTGTCCTCAATTCTTCACCCCTCCCTGTTTCCCATTGCCATGTGGGTTTGCAGTTCCTCCTCCCTAGATGCCAAATATTGCCTCATCCCAGTGAGATTGGACTTGGCCATATAAATTGCTTTGAACCAATTTGATGTTATTAAATATGATGTGAGCAAAAGCTTAACATGTACTTCAGAATTGAGCCCATGCTCTTGTGCTTCCGCTATTGCCATGAGAAGGATACAACCTGGCTAGTCCACAGCTCCAACACGGATTCGAGAGACATGGAGATGGCATGGATTCAGCCTGCAGCTTGAAATTCAGCCCAGCTTAGCCTAACCTAGATCAGCCAACTGATGGCTAACCTGCTGGTACCTAAGTAAGACTCATTGGTTGCTGTTTTAGGACATGCCACTCTATTCTCTAATGGCATATTGCAGCAGTGGCTGACTGACACGTTCTGCCTCTGTACTTGTCACAACCACCTCCTACCATCACCATCCCCACTGTCACTGCTACATTACTGTTTAGGAGTACCAGCAGCACTAGCAGGAATTAGAGTCCCAGGTGCAAAGGTTGCTCCTTGCCGTAGGGCTGGGTTCCTGAGGGGCATGCCCAGGTCCTGGGAGAGAGGGAGATGGGTCCTCTTCCTATCTTGCACCATGCAGCAACTGCCCCTCCTGCAGTCTTCCCAGGAGAGACCTAGTGTCTGCCTACAGCCAGTTTTCTGAAGATGAGCCTGCAGATCTAGCCACCCACCTCACCCCATCTGTAGGTTTGGCATCTCCCCAGCTGGTTATAGACATGGACATTTGCGACTTGAATTAAACCAGCCAATTTAAATTGACTTCCAGCCTTTCTACCTCTCTAACTGCCCACACCCGGGCCTTTGCTTCTAGCAATGTTGAGGCAAAGGGCATCATGGCAGAGAAGCTTTTCAGAGACACAAAAGAGGACAGCCAATCTAAATTCCTGCGACTTTACTAATAATTAGCAGCCAGCCAGGGTGGCCACCAGTGGTTTTGTCTGAGTGGTAGGATTAAGGAGGTTTTAAAAACAGTTCTTTGTTCTGTGGATTTTCTAAGTCCTCCAAATTGGATATTTTTCTTGAATCTGAGAAACAATAAATGTTAATAAAACCAGTGAAACAACCCCACTGCTTTGAGTGAATCCCCGAGGGCTGGGACAAGTTGGGAGGCAGGCAGGGTGGCTATCACAGTAGATCAAACCATAGCTAGGGGAGTCAGCACCCAGCGCCTCTTGCAGTAGCAGCCCAGCACTGTGGAGTTCACCCTACTCACTTGGTGCTGGCCTCCCCTGAGGGTCAGGGCTTCTAACCTTAGCTGGGCAGCTTGCAAAGAAGGTATGGGGGAGACCTGAGGACTCAGTGAGGGAGCATGGCCAAATCAGACTGAATGCATCCACACTGTAGGGGTTCCTTGTTTGTGTGGTAAATGGATTGCTGAAAAATCATAAGAATCACAATTCTAAATCTAAAATCATTTTGCATGTTCCTGGGGAGTTTTCTGAATAAAAGGCTCCTATTGTGAGGCCTTGTGTAAAGTGAATAATCCCTCTCCATTTTGTCATTGGCATAAATCTGGATTTTCACTTAGAGTGTTTTGGGTTTCCATGAAAAGGCAGATGATAGGAGTTTTGGAAAAGCATATCCTGGAACTGCTTAGGGTTAATGGACAGTGGCATCGACTCTAATTGGATTATGGCTCCTGTTTAAGTCCCAGTCCTGGCCCTACATGCTATGTCCTTTGCACATCCTGCCTGGAATGCTCCCCCCCAGATATGGCTATGGCTCCCTCCCTCTCATCCTTAAGGCTTGTGCTCAAATACCACTCATCTTAGTGAAACCTTGCACATCGTCCTATTTAAAATTATAATTCTCCAGTACTCTCTTGCCCTTTTGCCTGTTTAATTTCCCCCATGGTACTTATTATTGCTTATACTGCAGGCCCACCTGGTTTTATTGTGATTCATTCATTTTGTTGCACTTCACAGATATTTTGTCTATTACGGACTGAAGGTTTATGGCAACGCCGAGTGGAGCAAGCCCATCAGCACCATTTTTCCAACAGCATGTACTCACTTAGTGTCTCTGTATCGTATTTTGGTAGTTCTCACATTTCAGACTTTATCATTATTATTATATCTGTTGTGGTGATCTGTGATCAGCGATCTTTGATGTTAGTGTTGTAATTGTTTTGGGGCACCATGAACTGTGCTCATATAAGATGATGAACCTAATCCATAAATGTCATGTGTGTTCTGACTGTTCCATCGATTGGCCATTCTCCCATCTTTCTCTGTCTCTCCTTGGGCCTTCCTATTTCCTGAGAAACCACAATATTAAAATTGACCAATCAATAATTCTACAATATCTTCTAAGTATCCAGGTGAAAGGAAGAGTCACACAACTCTCACTGTACACCAAAAGCTAGAAATGGTTAGTCTTAGGGAAGAAGGCACGTAGAAAGCCAAGACAGTCTGAAAGCTAGACCTTTTGAGTCCCTTATCCAAGTTATAAATGCAAAGGAAAAGTTCTTGAAGGAAATTAAAAGTGCTATTCCAATGAACATATGAATGATAAGAAAGCAAAACAGCTCCATTGCTGATATGGAGAAAGTTTGAGTGGTCTGGTTAGAAGATCAAACCAGCCACAACATTCCCTTAAGCCAAAAGCTAATCCAGAGCAAGACCATAACTCTCTCCAATTCTATCAAGGCTGAGAGAGGTGAGAAAGCTGCATAAGAAAAGTTTGAAGATAGCAGAGGTTGGTTCATGAGGTTTAAGGAAAGAAACCATCTCTGTAATATAAAAGTACAAGGTGAAGCAGCAAGTGCTGATGGAGAAGCTGCAGCAAGTTACCTAGAAGACCTAAGACAAATAGCGAAGGTGTCTACACTAAACAAAAGATTTTCAACGTAGTCAGAACAGCTTTCTGTTGGGAGAAGATGCCATCTAGGACTTATATAACCAGAAAGGAGAAGTCAATGCCTGGCTTCAAAGCTTCAAAGGACAGGCCCACTCTCTTGTTACGGGATCAATGCAGTTGAATCTAGAGCTCATTTACCTTTCCAAAAAACCTAGAACTTTTGAGAATTATGCTAAATCTTTGACCCATCTTGAGTTGATTTTTGTATAAGGTGAGAGATGAGAATCCAGTTTCATTCTTCTGCTTGTGGCTTGGCAATGATCCCAGCACCATTTGTTGAATGGGGTGTCCTTTCCCCACTTTTAAGTTTTTGTTTGCTTTGTTGAAAATCAGTTGACTGTAAGTATTTGGCTTTCTTTCTGGGTTCTCTATTCTGTTCCATTGGTCTATGGGCCTATTTTTATACCAGTACCATACTGTTTTGGTGACTATGACCTTATAGTATAGTTTGAAGTTGGGTAATGAACAAGCCTCCAGACTTGTTCTTCTTCCTTAGTCTTGCTTTGGCTATGCAGGTTCTTTTTTGGTTTCATATAAATTTTAAGATTTTTTTTCCCAGTTTTGTGAAGAATGATGGTGGTATTTCGATGGGGATTGCATTGAATTTGTAGATTGCTTTTGGCAGTAGGGTCATTTTCACAACATTGATTCCACCCATCCAGAAGCATGGGATGTTTCCATTTGTTTGTGTCATCTGTGATTTCTTTCAGCACTGTTTTGTAGTTTTCTCTGTAGAGGTCTTTTACCTCCCTTGTTAGGTATATTCCTAAGTATTCTACTTTTTTTTGCAGCTATTGTAGGAGGAGTTAAGTTCTTGATTTGATTCTTAGCTTGGTCACTGTTGGAATATAGCAGGGCTACTGATTGTGTACATTAATCTTGTATCCTGAAAGTTTGCTAAATTCATTTACCAGTTCTGGGAGCTTTCTGGATGAGTCTTTAGGGTTTTCTAGGTATATGATCAATATCATCAGCAAACAGAAACAGTTTGACTTCCTCTTTACTGATGTGGATGCCCTTGGTTTACTTCTCTTGTCTGATTGCTCTGGCCAGGACTTCCAGTATTATGTTGAATAGAAGTGGTAAAAGTGGGCATCTTTGCCTTGTTCCAGTTCTCAGGGGGAATGCTTTTACCTTTTTTGTGTTCAGTATAATGTTGGCTGTGGGTTTGTCATAGACAGCTGTTATCACCTTGAGGTATGTCCCTTCTATGCCAATTTTGCTGAGGGTTTTAATCATAAAGGGATGTGGGATTTTGTAAAAAAAAAAATTATGTTAAATCTACTCTACCTATGCTCTATAAAAGGAACAACAAAACCTGGATGACAGCGCATCTGTTTACAGCATGGTTTAGTAAATATTTTAAGCCCACTGTTGAAACCTAATGTTCAGAAAAAGAGTCCTTTCAAAATATTACTGCTCAATGACAATGCATCTGGTCATGCAAGAGCTCTGATGAAGATGTACAAGGAGATTAATGTCATTTTCATGCCTATTAACATAATATCCATTCTGCAGCCCATGGATTAAGGAGTAATTTTGACTTTCAAGTCTTATTATTTAAGAAATACAAATTTAATAAAATTTAATAGATAAGGAATTGCAAAAGCAAAGAAAGTGATTTCTTGAGAATCCACTGCTGGTCAAGATTTTGTGAATATTGTTAAAATGAATACAAAGGATTTAGAATGTGAAATATTCTAATTGATATACTTAGTTGATAGAGCAGTAGCAGGATTTAAGAGGACTGATTCTAATTTTGAAAGAAGTTCTGCTATGAGTAAAATGCTATCAAACAGCATTGCATGCTATAGAGAAATCTTTTGTGAAAGGAAGAGTCAATTGATGTGGCAAACTTTGTTGTATTATTTTCAGAAATTGCCACAGCTACCCCTGCCTTCAGCAACTACCACCCTGATCTGTAAAGGTCCTCCATCAGCAAAAGAATGACAACTCACTGGAGGCTCAAGTGATCCTTAACATTTTTTAGCAATAAAGTATTTTTCAGTAGGGCATGGTGGTAATCCCAGCACTTTGGGAGGCTGAGGCAAGCAGATCACTTGAGGCCAGGAGTTCGAGACCAGGCTGGCCAACATGGCAAAACTCCCATCTCTACTAAATATATAAAAATTAGCTGAGTGTAGTGATGGGTGCCTGTATTCCCAGCTACTCAGGAGGTTGAGGCAAAAGAATGGCTTGAACCTGGTAGGTGGAGGTTACAGTGAGCCAAGATTGTGCCACTGTACCGCAGCCTGGACAACAGAGTAAGATCCTATCAAAAATAAAATAAATAAATAAATAAATAAATAAATTTAAATTAAGGTATGCATATTGTATTTTTATACATAATGCTATTGCATACCTAATAGACTACAGGATAATGTAAACATAGCTTTTATATGCACTGGGAAATCAAAAAATTCATGGGACTTGCTTTATTATGAGATTTGCTTTATTGCAGTAGTCTAGAACTCAAACTGCAATATCTGTGAGGTAGGTCTGTATATGTTTTCCTGTTTTTGCTTCCTGTCTGTGTCTCTCACTGGACTGAAAACACCATGGGGCCAGGATTTTGGTTTACCATGATCACTGCTATATCCGTAGTGTCTTCAATAGCATCTAGCACAGAGTCTGTGCCCCACTAAATATCCGCTGAGTGAATTAAATGTAAGACCTTAGGTATGTGAGTCTAAATGTGTGCATAAAGTATAAAGGAGGCAAATAGGCAACTGCTCCCTGGCATGAGTGTTGAGGGATGATAGGTGTTGGTGGGGCTGAGGCAACCTGCAGAGAACAGCTCTCTTTTGTCTGATGGGGGTAGACACTCCTCAGCCCTGGCCAACTCTTGTTACAAGGAATCTGGGCCAGTATTGCCAGATTCCAGATATTTTTTTGACCTCTGAACTTTTTATTGACCTCCTGCTCCCCAAAGGGTCCCCTGCTTTTGTTGGCTTAATGTCTCAGAACTTTGGTGTCGTTGGTCTCAGACACCACTTTGCCATCCACTATCTGGCGGGTGGTGGTCTTTTGGATGGTTTGCATGGAGTTGCTGCTGTCCAGGGCATCACCAAGATTGAAGTCCTTGCCATCTTCCAGCAGGCAGCGGTAGGTGGCAATCTCAGCCTCCAGCTTGACCTTGATGTTCAGCAGGGCCTCGTATTCCTGGCCCTGGTGCTGCCCCTCTGCCCAAGTCTATGCCAGCTCTGATTCCAGGTGCAGCAGGATCCCGTTGAGCTGCTCCATCTGGAGGGCATAGTGGGCTCCACCTCCCTCAGGCTGTTCTCCAGGCTAGTCTTCATATTTCTCATGGAGTCCCGGTCGATCTTAAGGACTGGACTGTAGGTCTCAGCTCTGTGAGTGTTATCTCAGCAGCTCCAACCTTGATGGACTGCATGGTAACCACTGTGGTGCTCTCCTCAATCTGCTGAGACCAGTACTTGTCCAGCTCCTCTCGGTCCTTCCGAGCCAGCTCATCATATTGGGCCCAGTTGTTGGCGATAATCTTGTTGAGGTCCTGAGATTTGGGGGCATCTACCTCCATGGTCAACCCAGAGCTGGCAATCTGGGCTTGTAGGCCTTTTACTTCCTCTTCGTGGTTCTTCTTCATGAGGAGCAGTTCCTCTTTGAGAGCCTCGATCTCTGTCTCCAGCTGCAGCCAAGTGACACTGATGTCATTAATGACCTTGCAGAGCCCATGGATGTCGCTCTCCACAGACTGGTGCATGGCCAGCTCTGTCTCATACTTGACTCTAAAGTCATCAGCAGCAAGACAGGCATTGTCGATCTGCAGAATGATGTGGGCATTGTCCACAGTATTTGAGATCTGAGTCCTCAGGTCCTAGATGGTCTTGAAGTAATGGCTCCAGCCTCTGACCTGGGATCCCTACTTCTCCAGTTGCTCCTGGATTTTGCTCTCCAGCTTCTGGTTCTTGGTCTCCAGGCTCCTCACTCTGTCCAGGTAGGAGGCCAAGTGGTTGTTCAGGCTTTGCATGGTTTCCTTCTCATTCTGGATGCCTCCCATTCCTGCCAGAACCCTGGCCATCCCTGTGGCCAGGTCCCCGGCCCCCATGCTGCCCCAGAAGCTAGTAGAACAAGACTTGGAGATGCGGGAAGCAGAGCCCCCGGCACCTGCATAGATGCTGGCCACGCTGATGACCAGCCAGGCGCCGCAGCTGGGCACCTGGACGGAGCCTAGTGATGGGTAGTTGGTGGAGAAGGTGGAGCGAGTGGTGAAGCTCGTGCTGCCCTGGGAGGAGAGCGAAAGGACGGGATCAGGCTTTGCCAATGACCAATGGTAAAGTATTTTTTTAAAAGAAAAGCTAGAAAATAAAATTTAAATAAAGTAAAATCACCTGATATATCTATATATATATATATATATATATAGATATATAATATAAAAAATATATAAAAATATAAATATGTAATTTGAGATGGAGTTTCACCCTTGTTGCCCAGGCTGGAGTGCAATGGTACAATCTTGGCTCACTGCAACCCCTGCCTCCCGGGTTCAAGCAATTCTTCTGCCTCGGCCTCCCAAGTAGCTGGGATTACAGGTGCCTGCCACCATGCCCAGCCAATTTTTTGTATTTTTAGTAGAGGTGGGGTTTCACTATGTTGGCCAGGCTGGTCTTGAACTCCTGACCTCAGATGATCCACCTGCCTCGGCCTCCCAAAGTGCTGGGATTATAGGCACGAGCCACAGCACCCGGCCAAATCACCTGATTTTTAAATATTAGTAACCAAGTCATATTTTCACCAAGACCTTGTGTAGGTCAGAGGAAAACATCTGTGAATCAGATGGCAGGTGGGCACCCAGGATGAGACCTCTGCAGTAGATATTCCACCTTGAAAATTGTCTTCTGCCCTATTCTAGCCTATTATAAAATCCTATACTTCCATTAAATTGTTTCCATATGTCTCACTGTAATGGGAGGCATGTTGACTCATCAAATACAAATCAAATTATGCCTTAAATGGTAAAGATGGGGCTAACTTATTTGTCTCCCCGAACTGACAAGGGTACGCTTGCTCCCTAGAAAACCACCAGCTGCCTCTTTAATAGCACAGAGAAAACCTATGTGCAATGTGGACAGACTGGTTCAAGGAGCCAGGCAACGGGACCCCTGTCACATTATTTTTCAGGTTTATAGAATGTAGAAGATTTCCTCCATACAAGATAGCAACTCCACTGGGCCCTAGCTCTGTGCTTATTGGGTGGCTTGAAGAAAAATAATCCCTTCTTTTCCACTCTGTCACTCCAAATTTCATTTTGTGCAGTGCATTTTATTCTCACATCATGGTTTCTGCTGCTTGGCTGCTATTAACAATCCTTAATGCATGTATTTGATAACTTGTGAAATGTCCCGGCAAGTCCACTGGGATCTGTAAAGGACTGTGATGAAACCATGACTGAAACAAACAGAAAAATGTCCAGCAAATGGAATTGCTGTGACGACCTCCAATCCCAGGACCACCGTGATGAATGATGCTCTTTTGCCAATTACATGGGCTGTAATTGGACCCCTTCCTGCTGCAGAACAAGTTATTTTATGACTGTAATATGGTGTATGATATGGAAATATGGGCCTTGGGACACATCAGGAACTGTAAGTTCCTGGACAGGGTCAGACAATAAGAGGTGAGAGAGAGAGGAGCCAGGAAATGCTGGTATGCACTAACGCGGAGGTCAAAAGAGTGGTGGGGAAAAGAGAGGTAAGAAGCAAGAAAGAGCAGTCATCATGGCTGGTGGCAGGAATCGCTGTGTGGAGGAGCGCAAAGAGCTCTGGCTGGAGACTCACAAGACCTCAGTTGAAATATCAGCTCCATTTTTTTTTTTAATCAGCTGTATGTGCCTATGGGCAAGTTCCTAAATCTGAGACTCAGTTCCGTCATCTATAAATGGAACTAGTAGAGCTTTCCTCCTAGGCTTGACATGAAAAGCAAATGAACCAACATGTGTGTGATGCCAGGTGCAGCCTAGAGATCTCAATAGTTCCCCTTCCACCCCAGATACTGGGCCTCACAATCTTCAGGTGTAAAATGGTAACTGGGATTGAGCCAGACCAAGGGTGCAAACTCAAATGCTGACAAGCTTAAGGAGCCATGCTGATGTCCGCTTTAGGCTGACTGGAGCCTGTTAGCCCTGCTGTGCACTCTGAGGTCTTCAGCACTTTCAAGAGAAGCCTCAACCCTGATCTCAAGGTGAGACCTCCTGACTTATAAATGTGGGCACCTAACTCCCCACTTTCTGTTAAAATGCATTGCCTGGGCCACCAGTGTGTAATAGGCCAAACAAAACTCAGGTTATTCAAACCCATGCACCACCATTTTGCAGCCACTAAACAGAGGATTTAGAAGGATTGTAGAAGGATTATCAGGGCCTGAGTAAATAACTCTGGGTTCAGATGACCATAGGGAATACAATTTTGACTCAGAACCCAAGCTGTGCTTGGAACTCAACAGAAAAGTCAGAAAACTTTGGTGACCCAAATCTGGGATTCAGAGAGCATCCATCCTTTGTAGAATATGGGAGAATCAAGAAAGTCAGACATAAATCAAATAAGTGGTTTTTCTACCCCCAACCAATTGCACCAGAATCTTTTGTGATGATGCTTGGGTATTGATATTTTTAAAGGCTCCCCAGGCCAGGTGCGGTGGCTCATGCCTGTAATCCTAGCACTTTGGGAGGCTGAGGTGGGTGGATCACCTGAGGTCAGGAGTTTGAGACCAACCTGACCAACATGGTAAAACCCCATCTCTACTAAAAACATTAGCTGGGCACGGTAGTGGGCACCTGTAATCTCAGCTACTCAAGCGGCTGAGGGAGGAGAATGGCTTGAACCCAGGAGGTGGAGGTTGTAGTGAGCAGAGATTGCGCCATCACACTCCAGCCTGGGCAACAGAGTGAAATTCCATCTCAAAAAAAAAAGGCTCCCCAAAAGTTCCTTGGGAGACTGAATGATGCAGCCATGATTGTGACAACCACTATAACATCTTGAAAAGGTAATCTGGGCTGACATGGAATAATAATTCTAACTTATCTTGAAATACATATTCTGTGAAATAAACAAGGAAATGTGTTTTCTAAGAACTTTAAATTTTGTTTTGTAGTCTCATCCCTTAAATTGGAGAATAAAAATGCCTGCCCTCCCAGCCTAATTCATCAATATCTTCACCTGCATAAACAAATTAACATATGTGTACCTATAAGATCAGTATGTACAATAGAAAGTTTCGTTGCTGTTACTGCTAGAGAATTGCATTTACATTGGCTATCAATTTTTAACTACGGAGAGTGGCAAGTACGTTGAGTAGTAAATTAACCTTGGCCACACATTATTTGAAGCTCCTTTCCTGTGAAGGGCTGGAGCCTGTTTTCACAATCCTGGAAGTTAGTCTGGGCTTGTGACTTGCTTTGACCAATAGAGTGTGATGAAAGTGATGTGTGACTTCAGAGCTCAGGCTTCAAGGGACTTTGCAGCCTCCATTCTCACGCTCTTGGAACCCAGCTGCCATGTGTGGAAGCTGCGCTATCCTGCTGGAGTGGCCAGAGAGGAGAAGCAAGTTGCTGTCATGGACAGCCCAGCTGTCAGACTCGTGAACAAAACTGTTTGGGACCAGCCAGCTACCAGCTGACTTGCCAACTGAGATCTGCCAACAGATTGCAAATGTAAAGTAGGCCTGACTGACACCATATGGAGAAGAGATGGGCTGTCCCAGCTAAGCCCAGCCCAAATTATTGACCCCCAAAATTGTGAGCAAAAAAATAATGGTCATTTTAAACCACTCCATTTTGAGGGTGGTTTGTTACATAGCAAAAGATCGCTGATAAACCTTGCCTATCTTTTAGGCATTTCTTTAATCATGGGACAACTTTCAGAAAGTTGAGCAAATAATCATTAATTTCTGGGAGGCCCAGAAGTTAGTGCAATACTTCAAAAGCAACACTTACTGCTTGGATCTATTTATGCTTTGAATAATGGATAGGCATCTGAAGGAGGGAAGGGAGGTGCTGAGGCCTGGAGAGATTTAGGGATCTCTGGATAGAATTAGATAGTCCTGGTTTGGTGTGGTGACTCATGCCTGTAATCCCAGCACCTTGAGAGGCCAAGGTGGGAGGATCCTTTGAGGCCAGGAGTTTACGACTAGTCTGGGCAATATAGTGAAACCCTGTTTCTATAAAGTTTTTTAAAAAAATTTCTGGGCATGGTGGCACACACCTGTAGTTCCAGTGACTCAGGAGGCTGAGGTGGGAAGATTGCTTGAATCCAGGAGTTCAAAGCTGCAGTGAGCTATGATTGCACCACTGTATTCGAGTCTGGGTGAGAGTGAGACCCTGTCTTAAAAAAAAAAGGAAGAATTAATAGTGCCCTTTAGTCCATTTGTATGACTAGAACAAAATGCCATCAGCTGGGTAGCTTATAAACGACAAAAATTTATCTCTTATAGTTCTGGAGGCTGGAATGTCCACAATCAAGACACCAGTGGATTCTGTATCTGGTGAGGGTTAACTTTATAGTTCGTAGATGGTGTCTTCTCACTGTGTCCTCACATGGCAGAAGGAGCAAGGGACCTCGCTGAGGCCTCTTACAAGGGTGCTAATCCCATTCATGAAGACTCTTCATGGCCTAATCACCTCCCAAACTTCCCATTTACTATTACCATCAATTTGGGAGTCAGGATTTCCATATATAAATTTTAGGGCTACTCAAACATTCAGACATTAGCAGGTAGGATGTTTTCAGCTACAAATCGCAAAATAAACAAGCAAAAGTTTTCAGGAAAAACTATGGACACTTACCTTGCTTCAGAAGGGAAGTAAGTGAATACAGGGTTAGTATAGTAGCTCAAGTTCCCGGGTGCCAACCCCTTTTTGGCCTTCCCACCTCTAATGAGTCAACAGTGTTTTTCCTCATGGTCTCAAGATGGCAGTGGCAGCTCCAAGTTGTCTTACAGTGACATTTACTTCCCCAGAGGACAAAGTGGTGGGAAAGAAGGCTCTACTTCTGTGTGGCTCCATTTATTAGAGAAGAAAATTTTTCCTAGGAGTTTCTTAGCAGACTTTTTCTTATGCTTCATTGACCAAAGTGAGATAACTTGGCCACCCTACTGCAAAGGAGGCTGAGAAAGTAGCCATGTGGTGTTTCCAGTCTCTGCTGTGAGAGGTGGGCTCTGCCTTAAGGAAAAAAAGGGTAAAGATGGCTGTTAAGAAGCAACACACAGAGGCAGAGCCGGCCGTTGCCCTCTTCCAGAGGACAAGTGCAGAGAGGAATGAGTGCCTTAGGATCCTGAAGTTGTGTGGTCAAGCCAGGGGTCTATTTGGGCTGCATAACAAACATGATATATAGAACGCATAAATATGTCCCCAAATTATCCAAGATCTTAGATCTGTAAAAAGTGACTTAAAAAGGAGAAATATTTCGGTGTTCCAACAAGACATCAAGATAGATATTTCATAGCCATTTGCTTTTTATATGAAGTGCTTATACTGAAATTACTCTAACCATAACACAGAAACTATTGCTGTTATAATAAATAGACATTGGGCGTTTGAAGAACTGGCTGACTACATTAGCAAAATGGAAGGTGGCTGTGATGGTCTGAGTGGAAAATTCCCTGTAATCCATCGTGTCTTGGTGGCAGGGAGTCAGAGACAAAGGAGCTTTCCCTGTGGATGCTTTGGGAGGTTGGGTCAAAACCAAGATGGTGGCCCAAGTAATCTCTACACCTTAAACTGTTAGAGACAAAGATAATTCTCTGCATCTTTCAAAATAATGCCTGCTTCAAGTTACCTGTTAGTGGAGTTGAGAGCAAATTTGGGGCCTGTGGGAGTCAGGTAGTTGTTGCATTCCTCATTTTTGTCAGACCCACTTTAGGCTACCAGGTTGGTAGTGGTCTCCCAGGCTGGCTTGAGACTTGACCTTCTCAAACCAATGTTTCTAATTTGCTTCAGACTATTTCTCTGTTCTTCTAAAAAGTAAGTTGATAAAGCTTCACAAATCACCTATTAAATTTGAGCTGTTTTGTTTTTTACCTATGGCAATTTGTTGACTTTTTTCTTTCCTTCTACTTTTTTCTCGAGGGGAGTTGGGGGAGAGGACAGAGTCTTACTCTATAGCCTAAACTGGAGTGCAGCAGTGCGATCTCAGCTCATTGCAACCTCTGCCTCCCAGGTTCAAGTGATTCTTGTGCCTCAGTCTCCTGAATAGCTGGAATTACAGGCGTTAATCTCTTGAATGTACTTGTCCATTTGGACTCTTCTTGACTGCTTTGTATGTGACACTCAGTAACTGGAATCATTCTAATGGTTTCCCCAGATAGCATGTAGCTAAGGATCCAAATGTCCAGTCCTGTGGGACATTAGGAGCCCACTAAGGTCTGACTGGGAGCTGCAACCCGGCAGTGGCCAATTCAATTGTTTGCTTTAGAAAAATTCTTTCTTCTTAAAATTTAAAAGATATGGACTAGTAAGAAAGTAAAGTATAAATAATATATAATTGTTGTCAGAGATAACTCTCCTTTTCATTTTGGTGAATATCTTAATCTTTTTGGGGAAATAGTATATCTATATACTACTATACATGTATCTGCATAAATATCATGTATGTATAATTTCCCCTAAAAAAGGTATATATGTATGAAATGATATATATAGTAGTTACAAAATGAAATCACATTGAATGTACTGTTCTATAATAAATTTTTTTCATTTCATTTTATAATTTAACAATAGCTCATGAACATTCCCATGAACACTTTTTTCTCATGAATGTTTATTCTTTAACAAAATTTTTAAAATAATTATGCTGTCATGTATTTAATTAATCTTTTATTTTTAGACATTTACATTGTTTTCATTTTTTTCTATTATAAGCAATGCTATGGTATAAATAGCTATAGGGCTAAATATTTTAATAATCGTATTTTAGAGTACATTTCTTACAGTAGAGTCAATTGTTTGCTAATAAACTGCCTCCTGGTTCTGACCCAGAAGTGCTATGGGGTGGCATGTGTAGGGTGTGGTCAGGTGACAGTGGTTTTGGGGTATCTGTTATAGGGTATGCATTGAAGATGGTAGGCACAGGGAGACTGCATGGACTCTTCCAATGAGGTCAGTTTGAGAAACACAATACTTGATGAATAGTGGTCATGTATGTCTCTAAAGTAAATTTCACTAAATTAATTGCTGTTCAGTGACACAGACCCACTTGGCCTTGGCTTTGGACTGCAGTGACTGGCAGAACAAAGTTGTATGGGGCCCATATAAATTCCCCTCTCCACCCCCAATAGTCTCAAATGTATGGTTTAAGGAGAAAGAAGAAATTGTTTGTGACAGGAGCAAGAGCTGGAAGATTTACTGCTCTGAAGATGACTGGGTGATATAGTTTGGTCCTATGTCCCCACCCAAATCTCATCTTGAATTAATTGTACTCCCATAATTCCCATGTTGTGGGAGGGATCCCACAGGAGATAACTGAATCAGGGGGGCAGTTTTCCCCATACTGTTCTCATGGTAGTGAGTAAGT
This sequence comes from Cheracebus regulus, assembly GCA_963574635.1. NCBI lineage: Eukaryota > Metazoa > Chordata > Mammalia > Primates > Pitheciidae > Cheracebus > Cheracebus regulus. Next base: position 20,729 of record CAUYQU010031949.1, on the reverse strand, counting down.
CTCACGAGATCTGATGGTTTGATAAGGGAAACACATTTTGCTTGGCTCTCATTCTCTTTTCTTGTCTGCCACCATGTGAGACTTGCCTTTCACCTTCCACCATGATTGTGAGGCCTCCCCAGCCATGTGGAACTGTGAGTCCAGTTAAACCTCTTTCTTTTGTAAATTGCCTAGTCTCAGGTATGTCTTTATCAGCAGTGTGAAAACAGACTAATCCACTTGGTCACATTTTTGCTTACAAGTCTAGCCTCTGTTTTGTGATTTCGGAATTATAATCTAGGATCCATGAATTTAAGAAGTCAGTAACTGATAAAGTAAAATGGAAACTCAGCCAAGGTGGTGGTGAATTCTGGTTCTAATGTTTATCTTCCCAACTTTAACCACTATTTGCTTTCTTATGCCCTTTTTCTCTGTCATGTGTTCTAATGTAATATATAATTTTGCTGGATAAACACTTGGGGCATTTGATGGAAATGGATAAAATTAATAATTAGCCTAGTTCTCTGACTACAAGTATGGGTGTGGGAGTTAATAGTAACTTTTAAATTTCTCTTTATACTTTTTTCAAAGCATATATATGTATTTAAAAAGTGCACTCCCTTCACCTCTCTTCCTCATTTTTTTTTGCGCCCTCAGGAGGATTTAAGGTGTTGGTGAAATAATGACAGGCTTCTAAACTCCCGAACCAACCTGGCCTGCTGTGGGTCCCACTTTGCTGTCTTCTGGCTGCCAGTCTTGGGTTAGTCATTTAATTCCTCTAAGCTTCAGCTTCTTTATCTTAAAATAAGTATTTCATTAGTTTCTTTAATATGTGAAACTGACTCTTGTTAACTTAAACAAGAAAAAGATTTACAGGAAAGATACTGGAAAGCTTATGAAATGGAACAAAGAGCTGAACAATGGAATCTTTGTAAGGGCTGGGTCGGGGATTCCATCCAGCGAGAGCAGACTACAATTGCCCCAGGTCCTGACCGATCTACAGGCCCCTGGAGGAGGAACCTGATTGTCTGGCATTGAGTCAACACATCCTCCTGTGGTCTCTCCTCTCCCTAAAGGGTTGTCCTGGGCAGTTTGATTGGCAATTACACTAGAGTCACATGAAATGCAGAAAGGACACTTCCTTAACACCAAGGAGGCTATTACCAGAGGAAGGCACATGCGAAACCCAGAACACCACCTCACAGCTCTTAGGAAGATTCAGATACTGTACCTAAGGTACCTCAACAAACAACAGCTATGGTGGTCATTATATCTATCAGAAGTTAAGCTTAAGATTACACATTGGGTTAGTCTGAGAGCAAGAAGAGAAATAAAGTGGTTTTTGTTTTGTTTTGTTTTGTTTTGTTTTTTTTACTTTTGAGGAGAGTGCATTCTCCTCACATGACATTTTACTAAGAAGTAGATTGTCTGTGTCCCTTATCAGGCAGACTGAATCAGAATCTCTTTGGAAGAGGGTCCCAGGACTCCCTCTCTTTAACAAGGAACTCAGGTGAACCTAGTGCACACTAGTTTTGAGACCCAGAGCCCTTACTGAGTAGGTGGGAGAATTTGACTACCTGCTTAGAAAGCATTTTCGAAGGTGAGATTTTTCTCTACCACTGTAGCCACGGTAGGCTTGTGTTTTGCTTGAAGGAGTGAAACCACCTAATCAGACAGATTGGTCTATAAGCGGTGGCTCACAACACTGGCTGCACATTAGAATCACCTGGGGAGCATTGACAACATACTGGTGCCTGGGGCCCATCATGAAGAGCCCCAGTATGACTGTTTCCCACCAGCAACCAAGTGTTTTCAATGTGTTCCCAGAATGGGAACTACAGAGAGACCCTTTTCAACCCAGTCTGGAAGCCCAGTGCCTTTGCCCTTCTGGGAAATGGCTAAAGATGCAGTGGTTTTAAAGCGTATCACGTCAATGACCTCGTTTGATCCTAGGGCAGGTAGGGGCATGTAATAATCTCCGGCTCCTGATTTTACAGATGAAGGAACTGACTGCTCTGAAAGGTTCATTGACCGTAGAGTCTAGAAGAGGCAGGGTGAGAACTGAGGCCTGTTCCTCCAGCCTGAGGCTCATATTTCCATTCTCTTCCCTCTCAGACTGGGGAGCATCCAGATTTTCCAAACTTTCTTTCCCTTACAGGTTCAAGGACACCTAAACAGGACCCCCTACACCCCTCACAAGAGAGCTTATGTGAGAATTCTTACTCTTCAGAGCCTTCAGCCACTTTCTGGGAGGTCTTCTAAGTCACTTCTGTCCCTCATGCTTTGATTTAGGCACCAGTGTCGTGAGCATTGTGCCTTCCAGCAATTTGGTGAGGGTGGCAAGTGTAACGACATTGTCCCTGCCAACAGCCTACGAGGTGGCCTCATCTTCTGAAGGAACATTCCTGAAGGAGCTGTGAACTCTGCTGCAAACAGATCCTTAGAGTTCTCTTCCTTCCACGCAACACCAGAGTGCTAAGCGCAGTCAATACTCTGATTAGACACAGTGTGAAATCTTTTGACCCTCTGACTTCTCCTGCGTCTGCCTTCTGTGACCATTTTTTAAAGATGATCTTTTTGGGGCTGGGCGCAGTGGCTCACACCTGTAATCTCAGCACTTTGGGAGGTGGGCAGATCATGAGATCAGGAGATTGAGACCATCCTGGCCAATATGGTGAAACCCCATCTCTACTAAAAAATACAAAAAACTAGCCGGGTATGGTGGCGTGTGCCTATAATCTCAGCTATTCGGGAGGCCGAGGCAGGAGAATTGCTTGAACCTGGGAGGTGGAGGTTGTAGCAAGCCAAGGTTGCGCCACTGCACTCCAGCCTGGGCGACAGAGACTCTGTCTCAAAAAAAAAAAAAAAAAAACAAAAAACCTAATACATAGTCACCAAAGGACATATAGAAGTACAGAAAATGAGAAATAGGAAAAAACCCACATGTGATTGTAAGTATTTGTTACAAACACTATGTATCTTCTAAACTTGCCTTCTGTTATCTGTATAACAGCCCTTCACATGAGGAGCTTCAGAGCCTGAGTTCTTAACCCCCTTTCCTCTTCCCTGCCACAGCCACCAGGAAAGCGCACAGCGCCTGCTAAGACTTGAGGTACTCTCTTCCAGACCTTTTTCCTGTTTTCCACCTGTGCAAACCTCCTGTTGCTCCCTGAAGGAGGGAGGCATTGGATATTTCTGGGTCTTTGCTCTGCTAGGCTTGGCATGAAGAACAGTCCCTTTTCTGCCCATCAGCTCTGCTGTCAAGGCACAGCCAAAAGATAACCTCTCTGTTGTGGGCCGAATTATGTCTCCTCCAAAATTTAGGTGTTGGAACTTAATGGTCGATGTGCTAATATTGAGAGGTGAGGCTTTAAGAGGTAATTAGGCCAGGTAGAGATCTTTAAGAGGTGATTAGGCCAGGTGGGGTCTTTAAGAGATAATTAGGTCATGATGATTTCTCTCCTCATGGTGGTGGGAGTTGGTCCCTTTTGTCCCTCCTTCTGACATGTAAGGAAGCAGCATTCCTCTTCTCCTGGTTACTTTTTAAAGCTCATGTTTTTGGGCCAGGTGTAGTGGCTCACGCCTATAATCCCAGCACTTTGGGAGGCTGAGGCGGGTGGATCACGAGGTCAGGAGATGGAGACCATCCTGGCCAACATAGTGAAACCCCATCTCTTTTAGAGGTAATTAGGCCAGGTGGGGTCTTTAAGAGGTAATTAGTTCATGATGAGTAATTTTAAGCATTCAAGCTGCCATCTTGGAAGCAGAGAGACTGGATCCTTACAAGACAACCTACATTCCAGGGCCTTGATCTCGGACTTTCCAGCCTTCATAACTGTAAGTAAATAAATTACTGTTCTTTATAAATTTCTCTGTCTTAGGTATTTTGTCATAGTAGCATAACCGGACTAAGATGGAGCCTTTAAAGAGTTAAAATAATGCTGTTAGGTTGGGCCCTAATACAATCTAACTGGTATCCTTTTAAGAAGAGAAAATTTAGATTAACAGATGTCAGGGACATGCCTGCACAGATGATAGGCTATGTGAGGACACAGCAAGAAGGTGCCATCAGCAAACCAAGGAGAGAGATCTCAGAAGAAACCAAACCTACTGACACCTTTGGGAAAATAAATTTCTGTTGTTTAAGCCTCCAAGTCTGTGGTATTGTTACGGCAGCCTGGGCAAACTAATACACCTTCTGAATTGTTCTAACACCCAGTCCTACTCCTAGGCAGAGGTGATATCTTTTCCTTGGTGTACTCACCACGTCCCCTTTATTTAACAGTTTTCCCATTTGTTATCCCCTCTTTGCCGTAAGTTCTTTGAGGGCCAGGCCTGGCTCATTTCTGCATTCCCAGCCTCCAACACAGCGCTGAGTACGTGCCATACTTGGGAAAACATATTTGAATGAGTGAGGGAATGAATGAATGAGCAACAGACTGCTTTAAGCTCTTGCCGGTATCCTGGGCTCCTACAAGGGGTCCAACAGCTACTTGTGAGTAGATGGACTCATGTATGTGGTGGACTTTTAGGGAAGGGTTCAGGGACTCTAGAGGTGGAGAGAGGGCAGGCAGATGGGCAGGACACAGGGATGGTGGTCCAGCCCCTCACCCACCGCACCCCCTCCTGCTGACTCACATGCCTTGGAGCAGTCTTCTGCTTCCCAGCCTGCCAGCCAAGGCCCTGGCTCCCAGCCCTCCCTTCCGCCTTCCGCCTCCATAGGCCACTTAATCACATGCAGAAGATGTAAATTCCCTGAGGCCCTGTTGTGTGGTCCTCTCCTCAAAGGCTGTCTTCCCACCCCAGTTTCTGGAAGTCCCTTTGGAGGATCTGACAGACGGTCTTCCTTTCCCACCCCTCCAGCTGGAGAGGCTCAGGGAACAGAAGGAGTTTTCTGGGAACAGACTGGGGAGGAGGAGCCAGGAACATTGACAAAGGCACAAGTTGGGGCTTTCTGTGCTCTGCACTTGCTGTCCAAGCGGGGATCTGAGCTGCCCCTGAAGTGGTCCACGGGCAACAGTGGAAACAAAGAGATTGCTTATGGTGTAGTGTTTGCCTGGCTTGCCCCGGGATTCAGCCTTGTTGGTGGACAGCCTCTTTGAATAGGAAACCCTCTGGAGGAAACAGTTCTAAATGAGAAAGAAGCCAGGGAAACAAGTCTGGCCTAGGATCAAAGCTATGGGCCTTAGAGGGTGGGCTCAGCTTGAAGACTGGCTGCATCTAACTACTGGGTCAATGCCGTGAACCGGGCTGCAGGGCCCAGGCCAGGCTTAGCGTGATGCAGGGAGAAGGCAGCATCCCCTACTTTCTGGATCTGGCCCCTGGGTATTCTGGGGGCTTCTGCAGCGCTGAGAGGTGTCAAAAAATATGCAGTGGCAGGATGTGTTGGCTGGCAGAGTCGGACGTGCTCCAGGGAGGGCGGGAGGTTGCCTAGGAGCTGGGACCGAGTTCTGTAGCAGGTGCAGTGTTTGGAGCCCATTGACACTTGTGGGTCCCAGAATAATGCCTTACTTTCTTTTAAAATCAGGAAGGAAAACAACCTGAACTTCTAAGATACAATGTGTCATATTATATGATTCTATTTATATGAAATATACAAAATAGGCAAATGCAAAGAGCAAAGTAGCTTAGTGGTTGCCAGGTGCTGGGAGAAGAGAGGTCTGGGGAGTGACTCCTAAGAGTATCAGGTGTCTTTCTGGAGAGATGAAGATGTCTGGAATTAGTGGTGAAGGTTGCACAACCTTGTGAATACACTAAAAACCCCAGAACTGTACACTTCAAAAGGGTCAATTTTATGTCATGTAGCTTTTCTCAATAAAGTGGTTATTTTTGAAAGATGAGAATTATGGACAGAGGAAAACAGAAAAAAAGAGCAACACTGTAATGTGCAGTATTTAACTCAATGAACAAGAAATGTGTTTAAACAAACAGATATGAGATGAAGTTAGACAAAATTAAAATTGGGAAAAAGTTTTCATCTGGTGTACAAACTGTTGGTGGCTTTCTGGAATGCTGAGCTAAAGAGAATTTGAGGCTGCATGAGTCTTCTTTAAACTTGAACAAGCTGTGTGATCAATTAGTGATGCCTGCCCTGGGCACAGGAGAGGAAGGAGGAGGGACTGGTGGCAAGTATTTGCCATCCTTGACTGGATAATCTCTGTGGTCCCTCCCTAAAATCAAGCTCTCTCATCTGAGTCACTCTGACATGGAGTGGGTGGGGAGATGTGGGCCACAGCACGGTTAGAAAAGGAGGGAGAATGGAATAAGGTAGAGGCCTTCTAACATCCGACAGATGAAACGGAGCATTCTCCTTGGAGAAGAGGCGGTGGAGTCAGCGATTTAGAACAACCCCTCCTGGCACAGACATTCATTAGAATACGTGCATCGCTAGCACACTTCTCTTTTTCCAGTGGGGCTTAGCAATTAAGATCCTCCATCACTTCTCAGTGTGTAAAGAGACTCGTTCTGGGCAGTAAAGAAAAATGCATTTGTCATTGGAATGACAGCCACAACTGCCAAAGCTATTTTTATTGGTGGCAGTGGAGCTGGCCTTATCACTTCTGGGAAAAATAATGAATATTAGAGGTTCTGTTTACAAACATGCACCTTTCACTGGTTTCTCTCATGGCTCAGCAATTTTTCGACAGGACAGCTTTCTGGGAAACACTGTACACGGCCAAAAGATGATAAAATGTGGTATCCAGAGAGATGCCTGGGGCTCTGTTTAACTGGGTAATTGGGCATAGACTTGGAAAGGTCAACCTCCCACAGCCAAGTTGCCCCAGGTGTTGTTCTAGGAGGAGCCTCTCTAGCTAAGCAATCAGGTCTAAAAGCGCTTCTCCCTCTTTTCATCTGCTTCCCAAAGGGCCACCCTTATACAAACCCCCCTACCAACCTTTATTCAAGCAAATCTTGAGCTCACTTATCTGCACGAACCTTTCCAGGAAGAGCCCAAAGTGTGAGAATCATTTCCCCATAGCTTTGCTGTTTGGAGCTCAATCTGCTTTCTTTCTGTGACTCACTAATGTATTTAAACACTGGAACTGCTAATGAGATCAGAAAGTGATCAGCTGTCAGTTCCCAAGTGAAATTGATCAGTGATTGTCTCAGGCTAAGAAAAGAAAATGCTTCCCATGACAGCCTGCAGATTGATCCTATTTGTGCTCCTCTTTATCATCTATGAAATTTGTTTTAGGGCCCATTGCTTCTACAAGATTATCTGTAGAGCCTCACGGCAGGTGTTGTCCACATGGCCACTTTAGAAAGCCCGGAGCGACTATTATCAGAAACCAAGCTCAGGGTTGAAGCCACAACGTTCAGAGTTTGCTGCAGCTGTGATTCGTTTAAGAACTAAATACTCCTGGCCAGGCATGGTATCTCATGCTTGTAATCCCAGCACTTTGGGAGGCCGAGACAGGCGGATCACCTGAGGTCAGGAGTTTGCGACTAGCTTGGCCAACGTGGTGAAACCCCATCTCTACTAAAAATACAAAAATTAGCTGGGTGTGGTGGCATGTGCCTGCAGTCCCAGCTACTCAGGAGGCTGAGGCAGGAGAATCACTTGAACCTTTTTTTTTTTTGAGACAGAGTCTCTGTTGCCCAGGCTGAAGTACAGTGGTGCTATCTTGACTCACTGCAAACTTAGCCTCAAGGGGTTCAAGTGATTCTCATGCCTCAGCCGCCCAAGTAGCTGGGATACAGGTATGTGCCATCACACCTGGCTAGTTTTTGTATTTTTACTAAAGATGAGATTTCACCATGTTGGCCAGGCTGGCCTTGAACTCCTGGCCTCAAGTGGTCCACCTGCCTAGGCCTCCCAAAGTGCTGGGATTACAAGTGTGAGCCACTGGGCCCAGCCAAAACTAACCATTTTAAAGCATAGAATTTAATGGCATTTAGTACCTTCACAATGTTGCCCAGCCATCATCTCTCTCTCTAGTTCCAAAACATTTTCCTCACTTCCAAAAATGATCTTGTCGCCATGAGATAGTCATTCCCCGTTCCTTTCACCGAGCATAAGGTTTGCAAAGTTCATCCACATTTCAGAACTTCCTTCCTTTTCTAGCTAAACAATATTCCATGGTAAGGACCTACCACATTTTGTTTCTCCATTCATCTGGTGATGGACATTGGGCTGTTTCCACTTTTTGGCTAGTATAAGGAATGCTTCTATGAACATTTGTGTAGAAATAGCTATCTGGAAATTTTTTATTTTTCTTGGATATATACCTAGAGGTAGAATTTCTAAATCCTGTGGTGACTCTAAGTTTAACTTTTTGAGAAGGTGTCACTGTTTTCCAAAGGGGCTGCACCATTTTCCATTCTCACCAGCAGTATATTAGGGTTCGATGTCCACAGCCTGTTAACACTTTTGTCTGTCTTTTGATTGTAGCCATCTTAGTTGGTGTGAAGTGGCAGTCATCTCATTTTAAGAATGAATAAGCTGAGGGCAGAGAGGAGCTGTGACCTGTTCCGCATCATGTGTCAGAGGTTCTGGACAGCAAATCTCTAACTTCCAATCTGATGTGTGTTCCCATCAGAACAGGCATTTTTTCTCTTCAACATTAAGAGAGGAGCAACGGCAGAGCAGTAAGTGAGGCTGGAATGAAGCCAGCTTCCCTCACTGGCTGTTAGGATAGAACTTGAGGGTTCACCATGAGTGGAGGATGGCAGCCGTGGGCCTCAGGGGACGGGGTTCCCACCCAGGGACACTCTGGCTGGGCTTTTCCCAGGCCTTTGCAGCCTCACTTGACTTTCTGAATTTTTCTTTGGTGGCAGAGAGCTTCAGCAATGGCATAAATTGGCTTCACCTACCTATGATTGAAAACCTATACAAAGCTAGTCATAGTTTTATACGTTGAAGGTAAGATAGGAGGTAAATAAGATGGAGCTCAAATTCGACATACCAACATCCTGTCTCAATATGATTCTATCAAGTATTGACAACAGAGGTAGAAGGAGGGCACGAAGGCAGCACAGATAAGGGGCTCCAACCCAATCTGCAAAAGGCGAGCAGGAGCTGAAGGTTGAAGGCCTTAGAGGGATGGTGGGAAGCTTGCCACGCCTGCTTTGCAGACAGAGGTGGGTGAAGTATACAAGCTACTTTTCTGGGAAGGGAGGGAATGGCTTGAAAGTCAAGTAATATGGTAGTCCAGCTGCGCAAGCCTGCAGTGCCTCGGTGGGTCTCAACAGAGCTTTGCACAGCTGAAAAAGTGTTCCTAGTCGTTGGCCTATAAGCAGCCCAGCACATAGAATGCAAGCTGAGGACTTCTGGACGAGGTGGCGTGAGAAAGGTGACCATGGACTAGCTGAGAAAATAAGCCTCACAGCCACAGATCAAGTTCTGTGCTTCAATTTGTACCTTATGGAAAGTATGAGGTGTCAGGTTGGCTTTGTTGATGACACCCCCCCCCCCCATGTGCAGCATGACTATTGTTTTTCAGATGAAGGAAATATATCCCAAACAGCCCTACAAATAAAACCTACTTTGATTCACCTTTTCCATCTTAGTTTGCATAATGCACTATTTTTTTTTTTAATATCAGTGTGGTTTCTGCCCAGGTAGACCTCAGCAAAAGTATGAAATAGCTGAGGTTTCTTCCTCAGATCACATAAAGCTACTGTAACTTTACCTCCTCCTGATATACTGTGGAGAGTGATGTGTACAGGTGTAATGTACCCTAGGTGCTGTTACTGTAAAGTTGAATACATTTTTTATTTTAAACCTTGGTTTTAAACCCTTTAGTCTTGCAAGTCGTGTTTCCAGTGCTTTGTGCTGTTAGAGATATCTGTCTAGTTCATGTTGAAGGTCTTTTAAATGAAAATCTAAGATATCTGGTGACTAGTGACTGTGGCACGTAAGCGTGAATGTTGTTTGAAGCAAATTTCAGCTGATATTCAAAGTTATCATTTCTAGTGTAAGAATTCTGGCAGCCTCTAGAATCTATACCTAAGAACATACAGGAACAGTAATTTTTGAGTCATAAGAGGGTAAGAGAGTAGGGACCTGTCTAAAGTTTTTAAAATAAATTGGTTAGATTATATATAACTGATTGATGAAGAAATATTTCTTAACACATTTAGTCACATTTTTAGTAAGTGAGAAGATGGCAATTGTTCATATCACAGAATATTATCTTTTTTAAAAATTGGGATTGATAGGTGATGCCCAAGGTGTCCCAAGTAGTGCTCCCTAACCTTTTTGGCACCAGGGACCTGTTTCATGGAAGAAAATTTTTCCACAGACCCAGGGAAGTGGGGTGGTTTCAGGATGATTCAAGCACATTACATTTGTTTGTTTTCTTTCTTTCCTTTTCCTTTTCCTTTCTTTCTCTCTTTTTCTTTCTCTCATTCTCTTTCTCCTTTCTTTCTCTTTTTCTCTCTCTCTCTCTCTCTTCCTCTCTCTCTTCCTCTCTCTCTTTCTCTCTCTCTTTCTCTCCTCTTCTTTCTCACCTCTTCTTTCTTTCTTCTTCTTTCCACAGGGTCCATTCTGTCACCCAGGCTGGAGTATAGTGGTGCAATCTCTGCTCATTGCAATCTCTGCTTCTCAGGTTCAAACAATTCTCCCACCTCATCCTCCCACATAGCTGGGACCACAGGCATGCACCACCATACCCGGCTAATTTTTGTATTTATAGTAGAGATGAGGTTTCACCCTGTTGGCCAGGCTGGTCTGAAACTCCTGAGTTTAAGTGATCCATCCGCCTCAGCCTCCCGAAGTGCTGGGATTACAGGCCTGAGCCACTGAGCTGGGCCTGTAATGAAAAAAGAAAAAATTTATTACATTGTGATACATAATGAAATAATTATACAACTCACCATAATGTAGAATCAGTAGAAGTCCTGAGCTTGTTTTCCTGCAACTAGATGGTCCTATCTAGGGGTGATGGGAGACAACGACAGATCACCTTAGATTCTCATGAGGAAAGTACAACCTAGATTTCTCGCATGTGCAGCTTTGCGCTCCTTTGAGAATCGAATGCCATCAGTGATCTGACAGGAGGCAGAGCTCAGGCAGTAATGCTCGCTCACTGGCCACTCACCACCTCCTGTGTGGCCTGGTTCCTAATGGGTCACAAACCTGCACTGGTCTGTGGCCTGGGAGTTGGGAACCACTGCTCTAAACCATCGATAGCACCATAGTTGTGGAAGAAGAAACATTCTTTCTCCTTTAGAGAATGAATATGACTTTCTTCTGGCTTGGAAGTAAAGTTTACTCTCTAGCCCATTAGAATATAGACATATAGTATGAACCCCGTCTTCCTCTTTTCCTCTGCCACAGTTTGCGGAAGGATTCTAGAGAGGACACTGGCATCTTCGTTTCTCTCTCTTACTGGTGCTGAGTCCTGGACAGCATCTAGCAAAGGCTGGAGGGGGACTGAGAGAAGCTTGAGGAATATGGTAGGTCAGGAAGGAAAATTCCCAGGACTGCATTTTTGGGGGCCTCCTGGAGTGAGGGTGAGAAGTGAGGGAGATTTGGAATTTGATGTCTCATCTTCTCTTCTTCCTTCTCTCTCTCCATCCATTCATTCACTCAACAACTTTTAAAATGAGCACCTACTACATGCCAGGGAGTATATGCTATTGGTGTGTAAGAGATGCATGAGACAGAGTTCCTGTGCTCCTAGAGCCTGTGGTGGGTCAGTGGGGATGTGACATGTGGTATGGGGGAGAGTATGCAGAGGATGAGTCTCACCCATTGATTTCTGGCAGTGTGGGTGGTATATGGGCGATCACAAGGGCACTGCAGTGGCTCACACCGCTCTCTTTCCTGCTATTTAGTTGGCTCCACAAATGCCTGCTTACATTGCCAAATTCAGCTGGAACATCACTTCCTGACACTGGACATAGATTGCAGCACTCCTAATGCTCTGTGTGTCTCTGCCTCCTGCTTCCAGGTGGAGAAGTCCCTGAAGCCTGAGACCGTGGTTTCCTCAGCTGGCATTCCACTGCTCAGGACAAAGAAGATGCTGAGCAATGGTGCTTGAGTAAATGAATGAATGAACCTCGGGACTTGTATTCTGTTTCTTGAGCACCACTTGTTGAGGTCATTTTCTTCCCTGCCTGCAGGCTCCTGAGTTACCACACAGCCACCTAATTTAGCCAGGTACACTATGGAGAGGGCCTGGAAACCTGGTTACACAAGCATCTGGCCTATTAGTTCTCTATTGCTGCTGTACCAAGTTCTCACAAACTTAGTGGCTTAAAGCAGCACAAGTTTATTGTCTTACAATGCTGGAGGTCAGATGGGGGACACAGGTTTTGAGCTGGCAGGGCTGCATTCTTTCTTCAGGCTCCAGGGGACAATCTGTTTCCATGCTTCTTAGGGCCACCCACATTCCTTGCTCCCAACTGTTTTTTCCTGTTGCTTCGACCAGTAACAGCGACTTAAGTCTTCTTATACCACCATCTCTCCGGTTTTCTTTCTCCTGTATCCCTCTTCCACTTATTTTTTATTTATTTATTTTATTTTTATTTATTTATTTTTTGAGACGAAGTCTCGCTCTGTCGCCCTGGCTGGAGTGCAGTGGTGAGATCTTGGCTCACTGCAACCTCTACCTCCCGGGTACAAGAGATTCTCCTGCCTCAGCCTCCCAAGCAGCTGGGATTACAGGCAACCCCACTATGCCCGCTAAGTATTGTATTTTTAGTAGAGACGGTTTCGTCATGTTGGACAGGCTGGTCTCGAACTCCTGACCTCAGGTGATCCTCCTGCCTCGGCCTTCCAAAGTGCTGGGATTACAGGCATGAGCCACCGTGCCTGGCCCCTCTTCCACTTATAAAGACCCGGTGGTTGTATTGGGACTACTCTAAACCCAGGATAATCTCCTATGTCAAGGTCATCTAATTAGCAATCTTAATTCCATCTGCAACTTTACTTCTCCTTTGCCATGTAACCTGACATGTTCACAGATTCTGGGGAGTAGGGCGTGGACATCTTTGGAAGGGTCCATTATTCTGTCCACCACTGCCTGTGATGCGTTTCAAATCCCGGATAGGGAATCTTTTGGTTACCTTCCCCATAACTCTCTTCCATTTCTATGAATAACTAAGAGTTAATTGTTGTAAGACTTGCCATTCAAACCAAAGACCAGTGTCTGATCCAGAAAGAACCAGGTGAGTGCTGTGGGTGAACACCTTCCTCTACAAATGGGGGTGAAAGTAAATGAGTCATGTATGGTGCTGACTTCCCTCTGGTTCTGAATCATGACCAAAGAGTTGTGCCTGACCACAGATGAACCAATCCTATGTCGAGATGACTGTTAATGATAATAGCCTTGTGCCAGGAGCTCTTTTGTATATATCATCTCAATTACATTGCATATATCATACAATTACAGTAGGTATTATTGTCCCCGTGGTTCAGGTGAAGAAACTGAAGTTGAGCCAAATTAAGTAACTTGTTCCAAGTTACATAATGGTCACACAGTGGCAGAGCTGAGTTTAGAGAGGGGGCTTATCTGATTTCATTCCATTTATGGTCAGCTCTAGGAATCCATTTATTTTAAAAGTCCTCCTGAGGCTGGCATGGTGGCTCATGTCTGTAATGTCAGCACTTTGGGAGGCCGAGACAGGCAGTTCAGGCCGAGACAGGCCTGAGGTCAGGAGTTCAAGACCAGCCTGGCCAACATGGTGAAACTCCATCTCTACTAAAAATATCAAAATTAGCCAGATGTAGTGGCATGCACCTGTAATCCCAGCTGCTCGGAGGGCTGAGGCAGTAGAATAGCTTGAACCTGGGAGGTGGAGGTTGCAGTGAGTTGAGATAGTACCATTGTACTCTAGCCTGAGTGACAGAGTGAGACTCTGTTTCAAAAATAAAATATCCTCCTGAATTATTTGTTAGTCCTTAGGGGAGAGACTGTGCACTCGAATTACCTGGTGTGCTTTTAAATAATACCAATGACCTGCTGCAAACTAATTGCAACTGAATCTCTGAGGGTAGGGCTTGGTTGACTGCATTTTTTTGTTAGTTTCCCTAATTATTGTAAACTGCAGTAGAGGTTAAGAGGTGCTGGCTTAGGGAATGCTGTGTGTGTCCTTCAGAACCAACCTTGCATCACTTTGTGCCCTTAACCTCAGAGTGCTCCAAACTGCCCCCCTCTTGTTCTGTGGCTAGGGAGGAGACGTCCAGCAAGCTGGGTTCTCTAACTCTTTTGGGACTACCTGACTCCTCCACACTTGTTGGCAGACATCTTGCTGAAGTTATGTGGGAGCTTCTCTAACTGCCCCTCACTGCTTTCTTGACTTAGCTGCTGCAGGTGGGTGCCTTTGCCTCTGTGTCTCCATCTCCCCAAGTGAGCAGGGACGCAGAGAAACAGCTCCACAGGGTGCAGAAGTAATATGCTGCACTCCAGAAGATAAAAGTACTTCATTTTCACTCTCTTCCTCCCCTTCTCATTGATTTTATGTTGGAATAAGTTCTCAGTACCAGCAGAAAATACTAATTTGCAAAGAGTGATTTAAGTGTCTCTTCAGACTTCTTGTTGGTTTAGTAAATCCACATAACACTTTAGAGTGGAAATAACTTGAATGCTTGCCCAGAATGGCAGACATGTGCTATTGCCAGAAAAAGCAGGCAACTGGGGTGAAGGGGAACAGAGTTTTAGCCCTGTGTCTGTGACAAGTTTGCTATATGGTATCAGGAAGGTAATCAAAACCTTTATGCCTTCAACAAAAGTCAGACTCCTGGAGTGTGGTGGGGTACGTTAGGGGTTTCCTCACCTTTCTAGGCCATGTATGTTTTAACATACTAAAAAAAAGTTCTTGTGAAACACTTCAAGAATATAGATTAGAGGAAATAATATGACTATCTGTTGTAAAATTTAGATAATAGTTATTTTGCCAAATTTATTTTAGATTTCTTTTAAAAAAGAAAGATACATTGATACTTAACTATCTACTGCCCCTTTCCAGCTTTTTCTTTTTTTCCCTCCTTCCTCCAATATGACCATTTACTTGACCTTGATATGTTATTCTTATGCAAGGTTTTCTGTTTTTGCTACTTGTGTATGTATCCACAGATGCTCATGCTTTAATTTTGTATTTTCAAATTAATCATACATTTTCTTTTTCTGTTTGCGATTTGAAAATGTTTTTCTATCCCAAATTAAAAGGTATTTTCCCATGTTGTATTTTGAAGAGGTTTCAGTTTTGCTTCTCATATGGAGGTCTTTAACCCATTCAGAATAAATACTTGTAGAGGATTGCTTGATGCCAGGAATTGGAGGCTGTAGTGATCTATGATTGCACCACTGCACTCCTGCTTGGGCAACAGAGTGCAATCCTGTCTCTAATAAATAAATAATAATAAACATAGAATCTATATTTGTAAAGTTATGCAAGAGGAACAGCTTTTTCCCCATTATTTTAATAGTTCATTCTTTCTCTACTGATTTATAACATCATGTCTGTTCCATGTCTGGTCTTTGTATACGTAGACCTTTTTTATGCTCTGGATTCAGTTCTATTGGTCTAGGTGTCTATACCTGCAACAATACTGCATTGATTTAATTGCTATATCCTCATAAGTTTTTCAATTAATTTTAAATTGAGATATAATTTGCATACCATAAAATTCACCCCATTAGAGTGTATAATTTGGTATATTTGCAAAGTTGTGCAACCATCATCGCTATTTAATTGCAGCACATTTTATCACCCCAAAAAGAAACCCTGTACCCATGGCAGTCACTCCCTCTCCCCACTTCCCCCAGCTTCTGGCAACCACTAATCTACTTGCTGTCTCCATGTATTTGCCAATTCTAGTCATTTCATATAAATTGAATCATACAATATATGGTCTTTTGTGTTTGGCTTCTTTTACTTAGCATTTTTCAAGTTCCTCCATGTTGTAGATTATATCAATACTACATTCTATTTTATGACTAAATCATATTCCATTGTATAGATATACCACGTTTTATCTGTTCATTATTGATGAGCATTTGGATTGTCTCCACTTTTTGGCTATTACAAATAAGCCACCATGCACATTCCTGTATCACTATTAGTGTAAACATATGTTTTCATTTCTTTAGAGTATATACCTAGGAGTACAATTGCTGGATCAAATGGGAACTCTATGCTTAGAATTTTGAGAAAACATTAAAATATTTTTCAAGGTGGCCTACCAGTAACGTATGAGGGTTCCACTTTCTCTACATCCTTACCAACACTCGTCTGTGGTTTTGATTACAGTCATCCTAGTGGATGAGAAGTCGTATCGCATTGTGGTTTTGACTTGTATTCCCTCCTGACTAATGATGTTGGGTGTCTTTTCATGAGCTTATTGTCCATTTGCATACCTTCTTTGGAGAAATGGCTGTTTAAATCTTTTGTCTCATTGTATGTTTTGACATATAGTAGATGATTCCTTCCTTTTACTTCTTCAAAATAGTCTTGGCTATTCCTGTTCCTTCACTCTTTCATATAAAATTTGAGTGGACTTATATCACACAACAATTCATTGGAATTTATAATGAAACCTGGGTGTGTAGTTTGGGAACGCTGATTTCTGCAAATATCTATAAATGTGGTAAATATTGTTGGTTTCCCATTTTAGTACCAGCTCTGGAATGCCTACTACCAAATTATTACATGAGAGAGAAAGAGACTAGTAGTTTAAACAAACCACTGTGATATGGGTCTCTATTACACTCAGTGAAATCCGTATCCCAAATAATAAATGATATATTATCTAGTTAGATTAATTAAATATACTCTTCAATTACTTAAAAATTATTTTTTTCATAAAGACTTTCACATCATTTGTTAGACGTATTTCTATGTTTTTATATTTTTTGTTGCGATCGTTGCCTTTTTCAAAACCATGTGTTCTGTGATTGTTGTTAACATATAAGGACATTATTGACTTTGCATACCAGCAACTCTACTAAATTATGAATTCTATCAGTTTGTCTATAGATGTTTTTGACTTTTCTGTCTTGATTAGTATATCTGGGGATTCTGACCTTTTTCTCTCTTCCAGGTCTTATATCTTAAAATGTCTTTTTCTTGTCTTTCTGCATTTGACTAACATTGACAGTACAGGCTTCTATAGAAATAATAATAGCTGGCATCTATATATTTTTCCTTAAAGAACAGAACTGTATTCTCACCATTAATTGTTAAGTTTGCTGTTTTGTTTGAGATGGAGTCTCAAACACTCCAGTCTCCTAGGCTGGAGTGCAGTGGTGCAATCTTGGCTCACTGCAACCTTCGCTTCCTGGGTCCAAGCAGTTCTCCTGCCTCAGCCTCCCAAGTAGCTGGGACTACAGGCATGCACCACCATGCCTGGCTGATTTTTGTATTTTTAGTAGAGATGGGGTTTCTCTACTAATTGACCAGGCTGCACTCAAACACCTGACCTCAGGTGATCTGCCTACCTTGGCCTCCCAAAGTGCTGGGATTACAGGCGTGAGCCTCCATACCTGGCCTTGTTTGTTTTTGATAGATATTCATCTGGTTAAAAATAAATCTCTTTCCTTTCTACTACTAATTTTTTTTTCAGGAAGTGACATTAGTAAGATGGTGAAATAGGAGGTCCCTGGCTCTAGTCCCCCTCATAGAAATGCCCGTTAGCAACTAAATATCTAAAGGAAATATTAACAGAACTGAAAGGAAAAACAAGCAGCAATACAATAATAGCAGAAGACTTAAATACTCCACTCTCATCAATAGATAAATCATCCAGACAGAAAATCAATAAGCAAACAGCAGACTTGAACAACATGGTAGACCAGATGGATACATTAGACATGTACATAGCATGTCAGCAGCAGCAGCAGAGTAGACCATCTTCTCAAGCACATATGGAACATTCTGCAGAATATATTATATGTTAGGTTACTGAACAAGGCTTAAAAACTCAAGAAGTATGTAAATATACTTTTTAATCATAATGGTATAAAAATATAAATCAACCACAAAAGGAAAGCTGGAAAATTCACAAGTATGTAAAATCAAACCACACACTCCTGAATGAGTCAAATAATAAGGAATTTTTAAAAAATCTTGAGATAAAGTAAAATTGAAACACAACATACCAAATATCATGAGATGCAGCTAAAGCAGTTCTAAGGGGACTATTTAGCAATAAATGTCTACATGAAGAGAAAAGAAAGATCTAAAGTAAACAATCTAACTTTGTATCTCAGGAACCAGAAAAAGAACAAACTAAGCCCAAAGTTGGCAGAAGAAAAGAAATAATAAAGACCAGAGCAGAAATAAGTGAAATAGGAACTAGAAAACATTTAAAAAAATGAAACCAAGAATTGTTTTTTTTTCTTAAAAAAGATTAACAAAGCTTTAGCTAGACTAACCATGAAAAAGAAGTCTCAAATTGTAAATGCAAAAGAAGATAGTACAACTGATAACACAATAATACAAAGGTCTATTAACAGTTACATATCAATAAATTGGATAATCTAGAAAAATAAATTCCTAGAAACATACAATCTACCAAGACTAAATCGGGAAAAATAAAAAATACACCATTAACAAGTAAGAATATTGAATCAGTAATCACAAATCCATCAACAAAGAGAAGTCCAGGACCAGATGGCTCCATGGACGAATTCTATCAAACACTTATTAATGCCAGCCCTTCTTAAACTCTTCCAAAAAATTGAAGTGGAGGGCACACTTCTAAACTCATTCTATGAGATCAGTATTACCTTGATACAAAAGCCAAACAAAGACACAAGAAAAGAAAATTACAAGCCAACATCCTTGATAAAGAAAAGGACTTAAAAATCCTCAACAAAATATTAGCAAATCAAATCCAACTGCATATTAAAGGAATAATACCATGGTCAAGTAGAATTTATTTCTGAGATGCAAGGATGTTGCAACATAAATAAATCAATAAGTATGATATACCTCATTAACAGAATGAAAGATAAAAATCATATCCTCTCAATAGATGCAGAAAAAGCATTCAAAAACCTTTCACAATATAAACTTCTGTAAACTGGGTACAGAAAGAATGTACTGCAACATAGCAAAGGCCATACATGACAAGCTTATAATTAATATTAAAAGATAAAGGCTGAGTGTGGTGACTCACGCCTGTAATCCCAGCACTTTGGGAGGCTGAGGTAGGTAGGTCATGAGGTCAGGAGATTGAGACCATCCTGGCCACCATGGTGAAACTCTATCCCTATTTAAAAAATACAAAAATTAGCTGGGTGTGATGGTGCATGCCTGTAACCCCCGCTATTTGGGAGGCTGAGGCAGGAGAATAGCTTGAACCAGGGAACTGGAGGTTTCAGTGAGGTGCAACTCCATCTCAGAGAAAAACAACAAAAAAAGTGAAAGCTGAAAAGTTCTCTCCTAAAATCAGTAACCAAAAGGCTCTTCCTCTTATTGTTTATATTCAACATAGTAGTGGAAGCCCTAGTCAGAGTAATTGGGCAAGAAAAATATATAAAAGTAATTCAAATCAGAAAAACAGTAAAAGTGCCTATTTGCTGATGATATGATCTTATAAATATTAACCCTAAAAGAACTAATAAGTGAAATCAGTAAATTTGTAGGTTACAAAATCAACATATAAAAAGCCAGTAGCATTTCTATACACTAACAATTAATGATCTGAGTAAGAAATTAAGTAAACAATCCCATTTATAATAGCATCAAAACTAATAAAATACTTAGGATTAAATTTAAGTCAGTGAAAGATCTGTAAATTAGAAACTGTATGACACTAATGAAAGAAATGGAAAAAAACACAAATAAATGGAAAGATATCCCATGTTCATGAATTAGAGGAATTAATATTGTTAAAATGTACATACTATCTAAACAGATGTATAGATCCAATGCATAAAATTCCAATAACATCTTCCACAGAAACAGAAAAAAAAAATCCTAAAATTTGTGTGGAACTACAAAAGACCTTGAATAGCCAAAGCAGTCTTAAGAGAGAAGAACAAAGCTGGAGGCATTATGCTTCCTGATCTCAAGCTGTATTGCAAAACAATAGCAATCAAAACAGTATGGCAGTCACATAAAAACAGATACAGAGGGCAGAACAGAACAGAGAGCCTGGAAATAAGCCCAAACTTATATAGTCTAACATTTGATAAGGGTACTAATAATATATGATAGGGAAAGGGTAGTCTCTAAAATAAGTGGTATTGGGAAAACTGTGTATTCACATGTAAAAGAATGAAATTGGACCTCTATCTTATACCACTTACATACATTAACTTAGAATGAATTATACATTAAATGTAATACTTAGTAACACTCCTAGAAGAAAACAGGAAAAAGCTCTGTGACATCAGGCTTGGGCTTGACAAAGATTTTTTGAATATAACACCAAAAGCACAGGTAACAAAAGTAAAAATAAACAAGTGAGACTACAGCAAACTAAAGTGTCTGGACAGCAACAAACCAACAAAAACAAAAAACAATCAACAAAATGAGGGAGAGAGATCCAAGATGGCCGATCACTAGCAGCTCAGGATTGCAGCTCCCAGTAAAAGTGCAAAGAGCCAGTGGACGCCACACTTACCAATAAATTTTCGCTGCCCACGGACCAGGACATTTCCAGCGGAGAAGCCCCACAGGTCGCCAGCGCGACCCTTTCGGCTGGCGTGGCTTTTTTGCCGGCGCCTCGACTTGGCGGCTCTTGGTGCGGAGTAAACGGGACTGAGTCTCCTTTTGGATGATGTCTGGAGCTCTGGGAAGTCAGAGCAGTCCATCTAGCTGATTGAAAAAGGGACTGAAGAGGGAAGTGAGAC
>CAUYQU010031947.1:0-22138 GCA_963574635.1 Cheracebus regulus | reverse complement strand
TGTTTTTTTTTTAAACACACCACCCCTTATATAAAAAAAAAAAAAAAAAAAAAAAAAAAAAGCCTTATCAGGTTTTTGGCCCATGACACATAAGATATCCCAACACTCAGGTAAGCTGTTATAAGAGTTAGATTTCAATTTATCATGTTTTTTTGTAGTATTGCTAATCTCCCACCCCATCCAGTATTTCTTTATTTTCTATTTTATCTAAAATCTTATTTTGGCATTTAGTAACATGTCTATGATAAACAAGGGGTTTCATTAGCCAGCTTTTGTCCAAAGGAAGAAATATGAATAGAATATATTGTTTTTTATATAATCACGGAAATAAAACTCTTTGGTAGCTTTTTTCAAATTATTTTTTGTTTGACACTGGACAAGTCACTTCTGATAATCCAGTGCATTTTGAAAACAATCTACAGAAGATTGTAAATGGTGCCTAATGGTTTTTATGTTCAATGAACTATGCTATTCTAGGGTTAATAAAGGCATATTTGATGGGAACAGAAAGAAATGAGCTCTGATAAAAAATATTGTAACAACCACCTAGCTTCCCATAACACTAATGGCATCAGTAATAAGCATAAGGTGGTTATTTTTCTTTGCTTTTAGTATTAAGGATAATGAGACTTTTGCTGCAGTAAAGAGAGCTTCTCCCTGCAGCTGGGAAGATAACATCTCTAAGATGTGGGTAGTATGTGAAGAGGAGATTCAGATGGACCCATGAATCACTGAGATGATTTAGAAAGAAACTTAGTTGATTAAATCTTTGACTTCATTGTAGTTATTTTCCTGATGTCCAGACGACATTTCAATTTTGTGTATTTTTTTATCAATTGGACTTGATAATAATTGTTAGCATTCTCTAGGCTGTAAGTGCTTCTGTAGTTTGAAAGTCACGTGACCTAGTGCAGGAGTGGGATAAGAAGTTATGCTCATTTGTGCTACAGTGCTCTGACAGGTAAAGTAGGTATGACTGAAGCACAGAAATATCCCTAATAGTTGGAATCTCAAACAATTTATTTTGGCTTCTGGTTTCAGCTACTTTGGCCATTGTAATTTGCATTATTCTCAACTTGTTGTGAAATAACGTAACTGCACCAGACCAATCTGGGTCGGCTTTTATGTAACAAAGTTTTGCATTGTTTTTTAGTTGTCATAGACCCCTAGGTCAGATAACCTGAGTATGCTCAGATGAACCGGGTGTATAACCACAAGGGGAACCACAGTGCCCTGCCAAGGAGCAGGCACCGAATTAAGAAGGGACACCACATGACAGAATCCAATACTCAATCAGATTGAGCTCTGGCATCACCATCATGGCAGAGTCCAGTTGGATACTTCCTCCCAACATCAGATCATTGCAAGATCCATTCCGATCACGCCTCATTAGTCTATGCTTACAAAGCTTGACCTAGCTCCCAGCGGAGGGAGACATGGGTTTGGGAACTATCCGTGGTGTTCTCCTTACCCAGCACAATAAAATCCCCTTGCTAAATCCTCCTAACTTGTAGTTATTGGGTTAATACCTGGCAAGCAACAGAACCCACCCATTGGGTGGGTAACAATAACAATGATTTTTGTTTGTTTTTTTGGTTGCTGTTTCTTCACTTCCAAGTCAACCTCTGGTAAAAGTCCTAACAAACCGTGGAATGAATTATGACAGGACATGGAAAGAAATTAGAGTTCCAGATAATGCATTCACTGGTTCATTTTCATAGCCTCCTCTCTCTAGATCAGTGATTGGTAAATCTTGGTTGCATTAAAGGACTTCAGCACATGTACGGTGTGTGGAAGAGTCCAGTGATTTATAAAGGTACTTCCCAGATTTAAAATTCCTTCATTTCAAAGGAATATGTAAAGAGAAAACAAAGAAGTTGAAGTGTTGGTGAGTACTAGTTTTACAAAGAATCCAGAACAGATAATCCTATACTATTACATGCTTTTTCTCACAGGGAGACTATAATATATCTGAAAGCACAGACATAATTTACTAATGTGTTTTTCCTCTACTAGGGTATATCACAGGGATTAAGATTCAGTAAACTCTGAGATAGTTTTGAATTAATATATAAATAAAAAAACATAGATATATTTATAGACCAGTCATACTGGTCTCTAGTTCATTATTTCACAATCCTAAAAAGTTAAAACCAAACCAGGTGGAGAGAATTGCTTTAGCATAATATATACAGTATTCAAAAACATTCTACTGAAGGAATTCATGAAGTCTAAGCACTCAATTACCTGAGATATGGTTCTATATTATTCTCTATTCCGAATATATTATGTATAACCCATAGAATGGTTAGTTTAAAAAATATTTTACTCTGAGAATGCTAAAGCCTAAGGAATTGTAGTACTTTGCCACACCATTTGTAATTTTATTGAACCACCAAAAAGGAAGAATCTTAATGGCAGAGAAGTAGCTATGCTCTTTGCTAAAGGTTTGATACTGAGTATGTCCCTGACTGTCTTTTTAACAGCTGCCATTGACTAGAAAGAAATTTAAATTAACCCAACATTGCCAGCCACATAAGGGAACTTGACCAGGAGGTAGTGAAAAAAGTCATCAAGAATGTGGAAAAATGTTTTCCTAAGTTAGGTGATGTTTGCCTTCATTTGTGATTATTGAACATGCTTATATTGTGACCAGATTGCAATAAAATGGGTTGAAGTTAAGGAAAACTAAGATTTACTATGGCAAATCATCTGCTTTGATTGGTTCTTAATGCCCTGTAATATCTGGAAAATTGTTGCATAATACAATGAACCTGTCAAACAAATAATTTTAATCTAAACTTAGAGTTAGAAAGTGTTACCTGCTTGAAAAATTATTCTGAAGCTATTAAAATACTCTAAGGTTGGACATCTGCAATCTTTATACATACAACCCTTAAAATCCAAAAATTATTGTAGCATCATATTGTCAGATGGTTCAGAGAAAAAAACTTTTAGCTTATGTTAATACTTTGTAGTCTCAGAAACAATACCATAATATAAATCAACACAAAGCAGATACTGTTCTTACATAGGAACACATTTATCATGGGTTAGAGGGGTTATTTTCTTAAGGATTCACATTTATAAACCATTGAGTCATCAAAGAAAAAATACAACCATAAACTTTATATTATCCATGATTGCAATATCACTTTCCAAACCCGTAAAAATGTCTGTGCATAAACCCTGCAGTTGTATTGTACTTTAGCTATGAAAAAAATGAATGTGCTAAAGATAATGAACCTCTAAACAATGGTGCTTGTTTTCGAAGAATTTGGAAAGACTTTAAAAGCATTCTGTTAAAAATTTAAAAAGTATCCAGGGTGGCTTAATCTGGTTCCTTCTTTTTCTTTCTAATGATTTCCCTTGTGGCATTTCAAAATCCTCCCATTAACACAGAGCAGCACTTTGAAAAATTGCCTGGAGTTTTTCACTTTTGCTTTTAGATGACAGAACTGTGCATCAATAAGCTGTTGAGTGATTGAATAAAGTCTCCAAAAGCTAAAATGGAAGACTAAATGTAGCAATATGGATCTCCTGGAAGGGTGAAATGCAAAGCTGCAAAAGGTGGAAACTGCCTCTCCTTTACAAGTGCTAGGTGAGCTTAAAGAAAGGCACATTTACAGATACTGCATAATAGGTGCATTCTCTCAGCTCTATATTTTTACACTATGCTGACTGTGTTGCATGCTTGCCTATGGGAAAAACTGGGGCAAGTTATGCAGCATCTTAGACTAGGAGGTAATCTAAGAGGTTATTTAGTTTAACCTTCCTCTGAGTGCAGTAATATCATCTGTTGCAGTGATGCTTAAATGTTTATTTTAATAGCAGAACACTTTCTTCAAAAAGAATTCTACTTATAAACAGTATGCTAAATAGAAAAAAAGTTGAGTTACTCTGGCTGGGAAGAGCAATCACAAAATTCCTCTTTCCCATAACCTCTTCCATAAAGGTGCAGGGTCTCAGGTCTCGGCTAAACATAGTTTTGAATGCTTCTGTTCTCTAATATCCTGGAGAGGTGTCTCACCACTTAATAAGCCCATCCACCCTGAGTAGGAGCAACTCTTAGTCCTAAATTGTGCTACTTACCTTGATTCAAAAATATGTTTCACATTAATTTCCCACTAGTTTTGCTCATCAACACTATTTATATCAATTCTATTGACTCTTCTCCACAAGAGCTCTTCAAACATTTAATACCTGGTATTAAAGCTAACGTAAAGTTTTCTTCTCAATAACTTTCAGAAAATATTGAAGCCCCTCTTATGTTATAATGTTTATTTTCTTAACATATGCCTGGCATATATGCTTTGTATGTGTTAACCTACAACAATTCAATGACTAGATTCTATTATCATTATTTACATATTTCAGAGTTTACAGGGTCCCAGTAGGTTTCTCAGGATTATATGCCTACTAAGTGGTAAAGTCAGAATTTAAACCTTATGCTTTTTAAATCAAATTATTATGAGGGAAAAAGTTATTTATATCCAGTATTTTAGAAATAGTCCTTTATCAAAAATATGCTCTGCAGATATGTTCTTCCATTCCATAGCTTGCATTTTCATTTTCTGTAGAGCAGATTTTCTTTACTCTGATACGTGACTCATCTTTTCTTTTATGGTCATACTTTTTATTTTAGTTTTTAAACTAGAAATTTTATGGTCTTGGCTCTTGTGTTTAGAGCTCTAAGCCAGTTAAAATTAATTTTTGATATGAGATAAAGATTAAGTTCTTTCTTTGTTTTTCCATATAGATAGTCATATATTCCATTACCATTTATTGTGTTGGGGCCAAGGGAAACTTACCATTTACTCTCTGAAGGTTTGCTGAAAGTCATTCGTGAAAGGCAGATTAATAGGAGAAAAGGCACATACATTTATTTGATTATAGTTTTACTTGACACAGGAGCCCTCAGAAGGAAGACAAAATATACAGAGGAAATTGTAGATTTCTATGCTTAAATTTAAGAAAATATGGGTAGTTGTGTAGAGATACAATTGGATAAACAGGGTATGATCTAATGGTGATAGACTGAGTGGGGAAACCCAGCAAGGCTAGTCTGTCTGCATTCTGGGGGCCTTTCCAAGTATGCGTTTTTGTTGTTGTTGTTGTTTTCAATTTTGCAGGAGTAGGACACTCTTTGGAATGGGGACCTAATGACCTGTAGTCAAACAGGGTTGGCCAGATAATGTTTTTATGGCCAGTTTTTTACAGAAAGGTGTGAAGAAAGAGTAACATTTTAGGTTTTATGGCTGACTTTGGGGAAAAGGGGTTCTGGTTTCTTTGACTTGCCTTGGAGAAGAAGGTTTCTAGTTTTTATGGCTAGGCTTGGAGGAGAATGGCTCTGAGAGACAGGAAGAAAAGAAAAGGTCAGACGAAACTTTTGTTTCTGAGATTACTTTTGCGGGCTTCATTTTAGAGTATGGGTTTCAGTCCAACAGTTGACAAAACTATCTTTTGCCCATCAAATTGTTTGGGCACATGTTTTTAAAATAAATGTATCATATATTAATATCTGTGAGCATATTTTTAGCCTGTTCTGTTCTACTGAATCATATGTACTCTTGTTTTTGTGTGCTTCTTAACATTACTTCTAAATTTATTTTTTTATTTTTAATTGATACATAATATCTGTGCATATTTATATGTTACAATGTGATGTTTCAGTGCTGAATTATACCAGCTACTATGCCAATGTAGTAGTGTTCAATTATTTTATACTCATAAGTCTTGAATTCAGGCCATGTAAGTCTTCTAACTTAGAAAATTTGGATTTTTATTTAAAAAGTTAAAATGAGGTTTTAAAATTTCAAAACAATGAGCTATGATATCAATTGGAACTACATTGAATCTATAGATAAATTATTTCAACCCTTGAAAATAGTGTTTCTCTCCATTTATTATATCTTCTTTAGTTATTCTCTGTAATATTTTATAGGTTTCTGTGTACTGATCTACTCCACATTTTGTAAAGTTTATTCCTATGTATTTCACATTTCTGAAGCTATTTTAAACTGTATATTTGAAATTTCAACATTCCATTTTTATTTATATTGTATAGTAACACAATTGATTTGCTTATATTAACACCGAATTTTGAAACATGCTGTCTCATTATTTGTTTGGATTTTTGGTAGATTCTTCAGGATTTTCAATGGAGATTTTTCTCTACAGTAAATAAAATGGTTTCAGTTCTTCCTTTCCAGTGGGTGTGCCTTTCTGTTACTTTGCTTTATGAATGAATCTAACATCTTCAATGGAATGTTGAATAGGAGTGGTGAAATTAAAGATCCTTACTTTTTTATGATCTTAGGAGAAAAGCATTTAATCTTTTTTTATTAAGTATGATATTAAGTGTATAATTTTTTCTAAGTGCTTTTACTGAGTTTTAGAAAGTTCCTTAGTTTGCCGAAGGTTTTTGTATTTTTTTTTAATGTTGGATTTAATTTGTTTAAATAGTTTTTAGGATTTTGGTTTCCACAGGCTCAACATACAATATTGGGTCAGGAATAGGATAACCCCTTGTATTAGTTCATTTTCACACTGCTGATAAAGACATGCCCAAGACTAAGGGAAAAAAAGAGGTTTAATTTGACTTACAGTTCCATATGGCTGGGGAGGCCTCAGAATCATGGCAGGAGGCAAAAGACACTTCTTACATGGCAGTGGCAAGAGAAAATGAGGAAGAAGCAAAGCAGAAACCCCTGATAAATCCCTCAGATTTCATGGAACTTATTCACTATCACAAGAATAGCTCAGAAAAGGCCCCCATGATTCAATTACCTCCCCCGCCTTGGTCCCTCCCACAACATGTGGGGATTCTGGGAGGCACAATTCAAGTTGAGATTTGGGTGAGGACACAGCCAAACCATATTATCCCACACCTGGCTCCTCAAAATCTCATGTCATCACATTTCAAAACCAATCATGCCTTCCCAACAGTCTCCAAAGTCTTAATTCATTTCAGCATTAACCCAAAAGTCCACAATCCAAAGTCTCATCTGAGACAAGGCAAGTCCCTTCCACCTATGGATCTGTAAAATCAAAAGCAAATTTTCCAAACTTTTATACTCTACTTCCTAGATACAATGGGAGTACAGGTATTGTGTAAATACAGACATTCCAAATTGGAGAAATTGTTGAAAATAAATGAGTTACAGGGCCCATGCAAGTCTGATATCCAGTGGGGCAGTCAAATTTTGAAACTCCAAAATGATCTCCTTTGACTCCTGGTCTTCATCCAAGTCACACTGTTGCAAGAGGTGGGTTCCCATGATCTTGGGCAGCTCTGCCTTGTGGCTTTGCAGGGTTCAGCCTCCCTCTCAGTTGCTTTCATGGGCTGATGTTGAGTGTCTGCAGCTTTTCCAGGCGCACGGTGCAAGCTGTCAGTGGATTTACCATTCCAATTTCTGGAGGATGGTGGCCCTCTTCTCACAGCTCCACTAGGCAGTGCCCCAGTAGGTACTCTGTATGGGGGGGGGTCAACCTCACAACCTCAATTCCTTGACTTCCGTGTACCTACAGGCTCAACACCATATGGAAGGTGCTAAGGCTTGAAGCTTCCACCTTCTGAAGCCACAGTCTGAACCATACATTGGTCCCTTTCAGCCACAGCTGTATTGGCTGGGACACAGGGCACCAAGTCCCTAGGCTGCACACAGCATGGGGACCCTGGGACCGGCCCACAAAACCAATTTTTTTCTCCTGGGCCTCTGGGCCAGTGATGGAGGGGTTGCCATGAAGGTCTCTGACATGACCTAGAGACACTTCTCCATGGTTTTGGGGATTAACATTAGGCTCCTTGCTATTTATGCAAATTTCTTCAGTCAGCTTGAATTTCTCCCCAGAAAATGGGCTTTTATTTTCTATCACATAGGCTGCAAATTTTCCAAACTTTTATATGCTACTTCCCTTATAAAATTGAATGCCTTTAACAGCACCCAAGTCACCTCTTGAATGCTTTGCTGCTTAGAAGTTTATTTTGCCAGATACCCTAAATCATTTTTCTTGAGTTCAAATTTCCACAGATCTCTAGGGCAGGGCAAAATGCTGCTAGTCTCTTTGTTAAAACATAACAAGAGTCACCTTTACACTAGTTCCCAACAAGTTCCTCATCTCCATCTGAGACCACCTCAACCTAGATTTTATTGTCCATATCATTATCAGCATTTTGGGGAAAGTCATTCAACAAGTCTCTAGTAAGTTCCAAACTTTCCCACATTTTCCTGTCTTCTTCTGAGCCCTTCAAACTGTTCCAATCTCTGCTGGTTACCCAGTTCCAAAGTTGTTTCCACATTTTCAGGTATCTTTTCAGCAACACCCCACTTTACTGGTACCAATTTACTGTATTCATCCATTTTCATGCTGCTGATAAGGACATATCCAAGACAGGAAAGAAAAAGAGGTTTAATTGGACTTACAGTTCCACACAACTGGTGGGGGGGCTCAGAATCATGGCAAGAGGTGAA
Organism: Cheracebus regulus; assembly: GCA_963574635.1. NCBI lineage: Eukaryota > Metazoa > Chordata > Mammalia > Primates > Pitheciidae > Cheracebus > Cheracebus regulus. The sequence continues at coordinate 13,664 of CAUYQU010031947.1, read as the reverse complement.
AGGCACTTGTAACATGGCGGTGGTAAGAGAAAATAAGGAACAAGCAAAAGCAGAAACCCCTGATAAACCCATCAGATCTCGTGAAACTTACTATCATGTGAATTGCACGAGAAAGATCAGCCCCCGTGATTCAATTACCTCCCCTGGTCCCACCCACAACACGTGGGAATTAAAGTTGAGATATGAGTGGGGACACAGCCAAACCATATTAACACTATAGACATTTCTATGCAGAGTGGAGAAAAATCAGTGGAATAAGATATTGTGATCCATAGAAATTCTGGACTCTATCTGTATAGATGTTGGAAGTTGCTTGATTAGATTTCACAATGTATGAATATTTTTCCATGGCTTCCAGATCTCCTTTTGGGTCCTTATTTCCCCTTCTAAGTCATCTTTCCATTATCATGAAGAGTAGCACTTACATGAAGCTGTTTCCTGGCTTCCTGATTTCAGTATAATCTCAGAGTCCAAAAGCCTCTTTTATTTTGTACTCTCTGTCTCTCTTTCAGACTAAGCTGTCAGAATTCTACTGATAAAATTCTCACAAAAATTTTGTGAGCCTCCTAACAATCTCATTGGTTCCCTTCATTGGACAAACGCCACCTCCACAGATCTCTTCTAGATAAGAATTCTCTACCTTGGGCTTCACCAAGATTGTGGAGAGAAAATGTCTTTAATCTTCCCAGAGACACTGTTAGTTGAATGAGAGCAGATATAATATCTTTAAAGAGCCTTTTGTGTGACTGAATAGTATTCTGGAGCACATAATTCACTTTTTTAGATCTTAACAAAATTTTTACAATCAAACTCTTTGCTTTATCATTAGACTAAGTTTTTCTGGCAGTGCCCTGGCTTTGATCTTTAGTCAGAAATCATTTTTAATTTTAGCTATCTGGATAGTCTGAACATTTTTAAAACCAGTGAGTCCATCTGGGATTCTTTCTGTTTATAAGTTCTCTCAATTTATCTTTCTCCTCTCACATTTTACTATGAGCAACAAAAAGAACCCAGTTAACATCTTGAACACTTTACACTGAAATCTTAGCTAGATCACCAGTTCATTAGGCACATATTCTACTTTCCACATGATGGTCAGTGACGATGTTCACAAGCTTTCTGCCACTATATGAAAAGAACCCCCTTGCTGATAATTTTCTGTACGATTTTTCTCTCTTCCCTTTAGACTCTCAACAAGAACCTGACCAAAGTCCAGTATTCTATAGCCTTTTCCAGACACTTAAAAACTTTTACTAACATGCTCCTCAAATTAATTGCCTGGATCCAAAGACTTTCCACAGTTTAGAGTTTTATTATGGCAGCACCCGCTTCCAAATAACAACAACAACAACAACAACAAAAAAAAAAAACAAAAACACACATAAAAAAAATCCAGAAGCATTTATTTTTCTCACAGTTTCTGTGGGCCAGGAATAGACAAGTGTGCTTAGGTACCTCCAGACTGAGTTATCTAATGATGCTATTGCTTATTTCTTATCTGAGGCTATGTCACCTTGACTGAGGAGAATCCACCTCCAGGCTCACTTACACAGTGATTAAGAGAAAGAAACTATGCTCTTCCTGGGCTGTGGAACTAAAGGCATCTCTGATTTCTTGGCTACTAGCTAGAAGTCTCACTCAGTTCTTTCCCACTTGGCCTCTTCATATGGCAGCTGGCTTCTCTCAGAATGAGCAACAGACAGTGAATAAAAAAGCTTCCAAAGATGGATGGTACTATGCTTTTTTCCTTAACCCAGTATCAGAAGTGCCATCCTATTGCTTATACCACGTTCTCCTTTCTAAATGCAAGTTGCTACATTAAGCACACACCCAAGTGCATAGCATTATGCAAGAGCATGAATTCCAGGTCACAAGCATACATTGGGGCCATCCTGGAGGATGCTTTCCACAATTATCATAGACTACTTTGGTCTGTTTCTGTTTCTGAATTCCATTTAAGTAAAGGCACATGTTAGTCATTATTTTGGGTCTAGTTTCTTCTTCTCAACATTAGTTTTTGTTTGTTTGCCTATTGTTTTTAGTTTATCCATGTTACTGTGTCCCATTGCTATTTACTATTTTTAACTGGTACACAAAATTCCATTGTATGATTACAAAGAGGCTACTTATCCATTCTATTACGAATAGGTATTTTAGAACTTAAAATTTTTTCTTTTATTATAAATAATGTGATAATGAATATTTTAGAATATGTTTATTTTAGAATGTGTTTAGAGGAAACAGACACTCATTGTTCTTGGGTATATGCTTAGAATATAGAACTGGAATTGCATGTTTATTAGACAAGTTTATTGTCAGAATTATTAGATATTGCCAAACAGGTTTCTGAAATGCTTATACCAATTTGAAATTCCACCCAAAATATGATATTTCCAGTTGTTCAATATTGCTGTCAAAATTTAATATATTGTTTTTCAAAATGTAGCCTCTCCATTGGACATGTCTTCAAGCAACCAATTCATCCTGAGGCTTTATTAAATGCAGGCAGGTAGGTGCTTGATTATGTAGATCAACAAAACATTAAAAAAAAATTCATGGCTAATGAAGATTGTATTCTTCTGGAGGAAGACAAAAATTTTTAAAATGACCAAAAACAAAAAAAATATTCATTTTCATATAGTATGATAGGAGATCAATGTTATGGAAGAGAAAGATCAGTGCAAATAAGAACAGGACTTCCAAAGGGGATGTGATTTTAACACAGTGACATCTGAACAAAACTTGAAGATACTTAGAATTAGTCAGGTGGACACTTGTAGAAACAATGCTTTATGTGGAGGATGGTGCGACCCGGGCAAATGCTCTAAGGCAGGATCACGCCTGTCCTGCTTGAAGACGATCAGAGGATCAGAGAATACCCTGTCACCACAGCAGGATAGGCAGTGGAGGGAATAGGAGAGCGATTGGTGAGGTAACGAAGGCAGGGCACGTCAGTTTGAGGACATTTCTTTTCCTCTGAATCAGATGGAGGCCATCTGATGGTTTAGACCTAAGGAATTCACACGACCTCATTCACATTTAAAAGTCATAATCTACAAGCGATGCTGAGAGAACTCAGTTTCTAGGCAATGACTTAAAGCCACAGTACTAGATGAGATAGGTTAAGGAGATAATGTAAAGGGGAAAGAACAGATGCCTGGGCATTACTACATTTAGAAGTCTTTAGTGGAGGAGGAGTAGTCAGCATGTAAGTTTGCAAGATAAATCAGTAAGAAGAAAAGAAATCCATGGAAGTGTAATGTCACTAAAGCCTAGAGAAGAAAATATGTCAGTTACATATGGTCACCTTTGTCAAAGACTGCTGAAGGAGAAATAGGACGAAGATTAAAATGAAATCTATTTATTGTCTGTGGATGATTCAGGATATCTTAGATTTTGATAAGAACCATTTCAATGAAATAGTATGGTGAAAAACACTATTGAAGTCAACTGAAGAGGCAAGGGAAAGAAAATAGAGACAGGGGCATACAGAATCATTTGAAGTGTTTTATTATGAAAAAGAGCAGGAAAACATGAATGCAAGTCAAAGAGACAAAAGAGAAAGGGTGGCTTAGTATTTTTTTAGGGTAGGTAATATTAAGAAATATTTGTACACCATGGATTTAATCAAGTAAGAAAGACAGAAAGGAATGATACAAGAGAAAGAGGAAAATGTAAGAGAAAAGTCTAAAAAGATACGCACACACACAAAATCAAAACAAGTGGAGAGGAGAGACTGGAATTTAAACCAAAAAATTCCTTTACCATAACAGAAGTGACCACAAAGTGCTTGGGTAGTATTGCACTTGGCTGTAGTTGTTGGTATTTTAAGATAAGATAATTCTTCTCTGCAGACTCTGTTTTCTCTAAGAAGCATGTAGAGAAGTCATTAGCTGTGATGGATGGGAGATGTAGTGTTTGCAAAGACAGAAGTGTGAGATAGGCATTTTAAAGGGTAGAGAAGGGAACCTGCTAGCAATATAATTTTTTAGTGTTGTGTGCCAATGTGACATTTGTGTCAGAAAACTTATCCACTTGAAATTTTTATTCAGAGATTTATCTATTAACAATAGAAACAATATATTGTATAATATTTTTCTCCCATAGACTTCTGCTCATGCAAAGATAAGTTGAATTTAAAGTGGGATAGAGTTTTGCCAATGAATAGGAAAGAGAAAGTGGCACCAGTATGCTAAAAGTATTGTCAAAAAGTGTTTCAGGTATTAAATAACAGATTGTTGTCTATATAACAGAATGCAAAAAGAATAATGAAGAATGAAATAAATTTTTGTCTCCATGAAGTGTGAGAAATGCTGGTGTGGGGGAAATGGAGTCATTGAGGTAAAAGAAGAGAAATGGTAGATTGGGAGTGGATCATTTGAGACCATTGAATGGCTGAGTGGGGAATGGATGAAAAATCTAAAATTGGACCTAAGGAGGGCAAGCAAATATAAAACCAGAGTTTGGAGAGTTGATGTCTTCATGAATTATGAAGGAAGTAATATTGGTGGTAATGAAGTTATGAATTAATGAAAGAATACTCCTGGAAAATTGATAGATGATAGCAACAATGAATGATAAGTAAAGTCAAGTCGGGCATTGGTGAAGTCAAAGGAGCTGGGTGTTTTGAAGAAGAAAAGGATCATTTGCAAGTGGCTTTGGGAAACCGAAAGGAAACATGTCTTGTAGTGAAGTCCTGAGGCATGTGTCATGCTTAAGAAAACATGGGCAACATCCAGGCAGGAGCAAACACAGGGGAAATGTTTAGAGAAGAGCTGATGAAGAACTAGGGATGTTCAAAACAAAGTGGAAGTCCTGAAAAAAAGGTAAAAATGAGAAATAGAATCTGATTATAGAATATGCAGAAAAAAATGTATGAGAATTAATTGTAATTTTCATGTGTTATCTGAGGGACCTGGACTGTGCTATTAATCAAGATAAGTAAGAATGAATGCAATGATGGCAGTAGCCCTGGAAGCTCAAGCATCCAATAATTGAAAGCTTCACATTGCTTAACCCACCAGCAACCAAGTACATGGCCACTCAACGCATTCTACAGTTGAAAGCATCCAAGAGGCTGCTATGTCCCTGAGAGTATTAATTTATTTGGCTCATCCTGGGGCATCTTTGTCCCACTTATGACTATCAGGGCTGTGATTGCCATACCCATTATCATAGATTTTTTTTTTTTTTTTGATATGGAGTCTTGCTCAGCTGCCCAGGCTGGAGTGCAGTCGTGTCATCTTGGCTCACTGCAACCTCCACCTCCCAGGTTCAAGTGATTCTCTTGCCTCAGCCCCCCAAGTGGTTGGGATTACAGGCACGTGCCACTATACCCTGCTAATTTTTTGTAATTTCAGTAGAGACATGGTTTTACTATGTTGGCCAGGCTGGTCTTGATCTCCTGGCCTCTGGTAATCCACCTGCCTTGGCCACCCAAAGTGCTGGGATTATAGGCATGAGGCACCCTGCCCAGCCAGATTTTTTTTTTTTAATGCATTCCATTGTTTTGCTGGCTTATTCTTCTCTTTTTGCCTCATACTCTCTCCATTTCTAATTCTCTCTCTGGTGAATTTTTATTTAAGATGAAGCCGAAGCATCACCTCCTCATATGACTTCTAACCAAGGCTTTCTTGATGCCTATCCCTATCCTCAGAGTGAACTGTCCCACGGCCTGTATGCTTAGCCTTTGTCCATATTGCTCCTTTAACTTGTGTTGTGATTAGCTACATATAAATGTTTCTCTCATTTATTATGACTTATTTTACAAATGCTTTGTTAAAACTAGGATCTTACACAGTACCTATTTCATAAATTGTGTAAATGAATTAAGTATACAAAAAGTATCACTTGACTTTATAGTTTACAAAGTGCACACCACGATCCTCATGATTCACTTTTTTCCTTCTTCTCATTGCTTCTTTCCATCCCACTCATGTCTATGACTTAACCTAAGCTCCTGCCAAAGCGAAAAGTTCCTGGCACCCATCCATGTAGACATCTTCAAATAATATGGATGTGGAATTCATCAGCTACTTGATTCTAAGTCTACCATAGCTCTTTAAATTTTTACAAATTTATTCTGTGTATCCATTGAGTGTCATGAAAAGCAATAGTTAGAATGGAATTAAGGTCTGGAAGAAAATACATCAAAATATGGGCAAGAAATATAAGTGGGAATACATGCTTCACTGGAAAGATATTGCAAATTTATTAATGTTTATTAAAAGTTTATCTACAGGCAAATCATCACTGTGACATCATTACACTTTAAAAGAGCTAATGGTTATAGACTAGTAAAAACACATGTCTGAGCTATTAAATTAAAACTAAAGTCTAATCTCAGGCTTGCCTTTGTGACTCAAAATCTCCATATTTCTCCCCACTCATTTTTTTCTGTACTCTTCCCAAGAGCAGAGGAAATAACCTACTTTACTTGCAAGAGCTACACTTACATAATAAGATATCTTAGCCAAAAACACATCTGGTCAGCACCCTTAACAGTTAGTAATAATAACTGAATGGTCAGTACCCAAAGATAAAGCAAAATTCAACAAGAATATACTTACTCCATGCAGATATTTAAGAAGAACGTATGTCTATTGCACTGAGAAAACATATTTAGAAGAAACTAGTCATGTATATTTCAAGAGAGGTAAAAGTTACTTGGGAGAAACAACATTCTGTTCCACCTCCCTCTCACATCTATGGTTTCCATATAAACTCTTCAGTTCAAAGACTACGGAATTCTGGCAGGCAGTAATCCCTCAAATTTTCTTTGTGAAAAAGTGTAGAGCATAAGGAAGGAGAACAAGTAAAAGCAACTGAATGTATTAACCAAGTAACATTTTTTAAAATTTCTAAATATTAGCATTTTAAATCATTTTAAGCATATTTGCAGAATGTGAACTATTAAAAGCCAATTATTTTTATTATGGTAATAAGGTGAACTTGCTATCAAGAATAATCTATCTCTGATCTTGTAGTTTCCGTGTCATGTCTCCTCAACTCCCCCATCAGCCATGATCATCATTCTGAACCCCACAGCCACATTTCCTTGCTTTCTGTTTTATATAGTTGTATACATCTGCATGCTTTCCTAAACAGTTTTGTTTTTAATTATTTTTAATTTTACACAGAGAGTATTTGTTTGTATAAAATCTTTTAGGTCCTATTTTTTTTCTTTGTATTATATCACTAAGATCTGTCCATTTTCATTTTATTGTAGTATACATGAACATACTACAGTTAATAAATCCAATGTCCATTTTACAGATCTTGGGTTATGTTTTTCTTACACAATAGCCCATGTTAAATATGAGTCAGTGTTTTCCCTGGTACATCAAAAAAAGAGGGAAATTAGCGGTGCCTAAAACATATGAGTGTTCAATTAAATTAAAAAAAAAAAGAAAAGAAAAAGAAAGAAAGCTACAAAAGGACCAAAGACGAAATATCAAGATCCAAATTTTAAAATAACTACTATTGCATGCACCCAACTTCCAAATAACTTCTGATTTAACAAGTAGTTTTTACCTCCTCTTCTAAAGTTAAGATCTTGTTTAACTCCATGAAATGTTTACTTGTCTAGAGGAAAAGGTAAATATCTTTGAATCAGCTGAAGCTGGTTTAGAATCCTGTTTTCTTGTATGGGTAGAGTGGCAGTCAATCTTATTATGACTTGGCCTCTGGAGTCAGAATTGTTGGGTTTAAATCTCAATTTCAATATTTCCTAACTGGGGACAGCTAATCAGTGGCTTAACTGCTCTTGACACAGTTACTTTATCTGTGAAATGGAGATAAAAAATTGGGTTTGGTCCTCAGAAAAGAGTCACTACAATTTTTATTGCTAAAAAACAGTTTAATAGAAGGATTAGACAATGTAAAAATGAGAGAAGGTTGGATAGGGAAGATTTAGATAAAAAGGTGGTAGCTGGGGCCAGAGAAACAGCCCCAAAGGACTTCAGCCTGATAAACAGAGCAGGTGAAAAAGTCAAAGCACAGAAAATGTCTGAGATTCTGGAGCGTCTGGCCCCAAGAAGTGTGAAGAGGGAGATCATAGAAATCTGAGTAAATGCAATGTCTGGCTGCCACAATTAAAAGATAGAAGTTCAGTAAGATTTGATACACCAGAGCTTACGAAAATGTCTAAAATGAGGCTGCATTTGGCCATACTCTCTCCTAAGAATAATGGACTCTCTTCCTCTCCTCCTTCCAAGTCTCTTACTTTTCATTGGCTAACTGTAACTTAGAACCATTTAGAGACAAATGTTCCAGGAAACACAGTTCTTGACTCTTCTTCTATAATGCTAATAAGACTTTAGATGCAGAAAGCAATGTTAGTAAATCACAATTCATTACCTATAATATCTACCTTATAAAGCCAAAAAGACTAAATAAAATAATTACATAATGGACTCAGAATAGTGACTGGCTCAAATAATGTATTCAATGATACACCCATTATGTCACAAATTATACGATTTAATTAAAGTTACTTTACATCTCTAAATGTTTTTAAAAATATTTCTCAGTATACCATATGAATAATGTGAAATAGTCATTTGTTTACAGGGAGTTGATGTCATATTTGTATTTTTAGACTTAGTTGGTGTCTAGGACTTTACCGGTAATAGTAGGCACTTCACATGCTAGTTGTCTTCCTCTCTGTTTTAGCCTGTTTTCTGTTGCCATAACTGAATACCTGAGACTGGGTAATTTATAAAGAAAAGTAATGTGTTTTTTACAGTTCTAGAGACTGGGAAGTCCAAAGTTGAGGGGCTACTTCTGAAGAGGACTGTTTTGCTTCTGGGAACTCCCGGTAGAGTCCTGAGGCAAGACAGGGCATCACTTGGTGAGGGACTTGGAGTGCCACCTCAGGTCTCTCTTTCTCCTTTTACAAAGCCACTATGCCCCACCCCTGCGACTTCATCTACTCCTAATTGCCTCCCAATGATTCCCATCTCTCAAATACCATGGACAGATTCCCTCCCCTCCTAATACAGTTACAATGGGGACTAAGTTTCAACATGAGTTTTAGCAGGGACAAACATTTACAGCATAGCTTCTTCATTCCTCCAGGAACAAATTTCTTTAATTATCTACATGCATAAGCTATGGTACTGGGCAGGTGGGTATGAAAACAATATAAAATATGGTTATTACCATCTAGGAATTTACAACACAGAAAGGTATTTTTGGAAATGTGTTGTGTCTGTCATGTGCCCGGTGCCATTCTGAGGAAAGCCAGCAGGTAATTAAATCAAGAGCCTCAGTTACAGTATATTGTGTGATAGAAGAGTAACATGTACATACAGGTCTGAATCTTAAAATAAATCTTCATTTTACAGAGAAACAAAAAGAGGTCCATAGAAGCAGTATACCATGGTGGTTCAAAGTTAAAACCTGGAGGCAGAATATTGAGCTAACATATAGTTTTGTTACTCCTTAGTCATATAATTGTGAGTCTGTGAGCTAAATGTATCAATTTAGCTGCCTCTGTGAGCTAAATGTATCAATAGCAACCACTCAGTAGCATTATGGTGCATATTAAATGAAGTAATATATTTTAAAATCCTTAAATAAGCTCTGGTGCATGATATTCTCAAAAAAGCTCTGTTATCATGATTACTGATTTCCAGAATGAATGATTGGAACAAAAATAAGTACCCTTGTCACGGGTTACATAGACTATGTTACAAAATAGTTAGATTCAATAAGGATAATATATTTTGGAAGCTTTTAATGGTCATTTATTCTGTCAAAGAATCCTGACTGTAATCAAAGAGAAAGATCTGAGCAGATGGTTCAGTGGGATAAGTAACAAAAGTAGAGAGAAAGGGTCACAGCGACAAAGAGATGAATGGCTGCGTTAGTAAAGTGAAATCATTCACCCTTCATGGTGGGAAGGGTGGCAGGATGGACAGCTCCACAGATCTTCTCTTGCATTAGGGAGCTTGCCACTGAGTGTTGAATGATAATGATCCCAACCATCAGTGAGGTTCAGCTGTGTAATTGATGAGACAATTTCCAATGTTTCCTTGTTCCTTATCATTTGTATGAGAATTTCCAGTTATTTGTGATCAATTTCATGTTTCTAAGTTCCTAACAATATAAATGTATATAATGATATTAAAGGAGGAATATACAGCACATTATTTGAAGTACAATGAATAACAGAGTAATATAGGAAGAGGGCAGACACAGTATATGGAAATAGTTACAGTCATAAATGCATTTCATTATTCTTCTTGTGACCACTCGCTTAACAATAGTTTCACCCAACATAGGTTCTAGGGCTTTTCCAAGTGTAAAATTTGCTTGGTGGGTGCTATTCTCTGTGAACTTTGAATATGCTCAGGAAATGAATGCTATCACTAAATGTACCACATGAAGGCAGAAGAAGAATGGGGAAACAGAGCTTTATTGAAAGAATGATGATATTTCATGTGCCCAGAACATCTATGATCTTATATTAATTACTGTTGAGCTGGTATTATTTGTCTTCATTATTTGTCTAGGCTCTCCATTCTTCAGATCTCAGTGATTATTACAAGATGTTGTAATTGTAAATTATAATCAAGTAGTCATAAAATATAATTATGTAAATATAAAATAAACTAGTCCTTCAGGGATAGCATTTATATTGAAAAAATAGTGAGGGAAGTGTGGAACTTGGATATCAGACTTAGAACATCTTGTGAAGAAACAAAGGCGGTCTTTTTAAACTGAGTTCTTTGAAAAAGCAGAGATTCCATCCAGAGGAAAAAAATAACACACTGAAGAATAATATACAATTAATAAAGGTAATATTGTTTACAGCTGAAAGCATTTAGCATCCTTCAGGCAATAATGCACTCCTACAATTCATGCATGATTTAAATTGCAGCCTAACCATTTAAGGTATAGGAGATTTGCATAATTGCAAAGCTATATTCAAATTACATTTAAGAATATTTTTGAGTTCTCAGAATTGTACGTTCCTTCCTAACCAGTCATTTAATGCATTCTGTCTTTCTATATGATTTTAAATGTCAAATTTAAGAAAGAATTATTTGTTCTTATGCTAGTATGCTATTTTTTTCTAATATATCGAATCAAAATCTCTCTTTAAGGCAAGTATAAATAAAATAACATGTCACTATTTCTCTCTGTGGTGATAAAGGAGAATTATTGGTACTTATGCAGAAGAAAATTACAGTTACCATTAATACAGATGAGGTATGAGGAGTCCAGTTTCTTCTTTAATGGTTAATAATTGTGTCTGATATTACAATGAAAATTTATCAGAAATAACAAAGTTTTGTTTGTTAACTATACCTGAATCAAGTGCCTTTTTCTATTGATTAAAAATGTTTTATACCACTTTAATCATTGTAAATGCACAGTTTAGTGGCATTAAGTATATTCACATTGTTGTGCAGTTCTACTGTCCAACTCCAGAACTTTTTCATCTTCTCAACCTGAAAGTCTCTACCCATTAATTAACTATGCATTCTACCCTCTTGCCAGCATTTCATTCATAATTAGTAATACAGAATATCTCATCATGTGCTTATTGACCATTTGTATATTTTCTTTCAAAAAATGCCTATGCAAGTCTGAGTGCTGTTTTTAAGTGGAACATATATACAACCTTTGATTCAGAACCAAGTAAGAACATTTTATATAAGCAATAAAACTATATTCATTTCAAAGAAACTTAATGATAATGAAACTATTTACCCAAAAGCTTAATTTTTTAAATTATACTTTTTTGGTTATAATGTTCAAATTACATTTGAAATAAAATATTATTATATTAAAGTGATTTTTATAAATATTTAGTGACATAGGAAAATAATCACTTATATTAATAAGAAAAGACCTCATATGTAACATATGATATGATTCAAATTTTGTAAAAGAGCATTCACAAAAATTATATGTTCTTAATATACATAAATTAAAATTAAATCACAAAATAAATTACTAATTATTTTGAACTAAATGATAATGAAAATAGCAAGTAATAAAATCATACAATATGAATGAAATTTAGGTAGAGGAAAATGTGTAGCTTTTAAGGCATTTCTTCTATAAAGTAAAAATGAGCATTATTTTGCTTATCTCTTTTATTTATTAATTGCTATATAGCAAGCCACCTACAATTTAATGTCTTAGAAGTCTTTCAGCTTCCTGTTAGGTTAGCTGGAAAGTGTTTCTACCTGTTTAACAGAAAGTGGTAGGCAATCTTCAAAATAAATGCCTTCCCATCATAGAGATGAAATGCCAAGGCAACAAAATAATTTCCAATATAAGGAAAGATTCACCCTCAATGATACACTGGATGCATATACTTACTTACCTGGGACAGACACTGGACCCATACAAGCTTGTGAGAAGAAATCAGTAAAATTTGAAAATGTGTAATGAATTACTAAGGCCAAGGACCCATTTGAATGTGGAACCCAGTGGAGCCAAAGACACTGGAGGAATATGAACTCAACAAATCATTCTACACAGAGCTCACAAGGCTTTCCTGAGAAAGACTGGCAGCAAGGTTGGCAAGTTTAGGGGAGGGAGCAGCAGCAACTACAAGAAAGGTACAAAGCTCTGCTTGGGTCCAGATCCTCTTGTCTCCCTTATAGAACAATGTCTTCATCGCCAGGAAAAATAGTAGCATATTTTGCACCTGACATAGCAAATTAAGACAAAACAAAACTCTAACATGGAAGGAGAAAGAAATCATAATAAGCCCAGATCACTAAAGACTCCCTTCCATTGAGCCAAAAAGAAGTTCAGTGAGAAGACTTTACCCCCAAGACCTAGGGACACAGCACCTACTGAAGACTGAGGCTGAATTGGAAAAACAGAAAACCATCAATCTCTACTGTGAGGTTAGCAAGCATTGAGTAGTAACTAACAACAGTCTACTACAGGGAGATGAGCAAGAAGATTGCTAGAGACCTTCTCTGAGGTGTAGAAAGAATAGGAAAACCTAACACAAGGGTGAAACAGGGTTTAAGAAAAGTCTTTTGTCAAAAGAGTTCCACCCTAAATGCAAGATAATGCTACAAGAACTGATAATCACTGTTACCTGGTTTAGAAGGTAACTATATACAACAATCCCCAAACCCAGCTTAAAAACAGACCAAGTTAATTCAACAGCTAAAGAAAAGCCTATCAAAAATCAAGGCATGCTCAATCTCAGGTATATATTTTTTAAATCAGTCTCTATTGTCACATACAATATATCCAGCTTCAACAAAAAAATTATGAGACTCACAATAAAGCAAGAAAAAAATCATAAACTTATGCTTACAAAACAAAATAATCAATGGAACCCATTTTAGAAATGACTCAGATGTTGCAATTATCTGACAGGAAGTTTTAAAGTAGCTATGACTAAAATGCAGGAGTCTCTTGACTAACGAGATGACAATACAGTGCACAGATGGAAAATTTCAGCAGAGAGATAGAAACATAACTAAAAAATTAAATTGAAACGCCAAAATTAAAAACATGATTAAAAAAATACAGCCTGACAAGCTCCCGGACAGCTTAAGAAAAGCTAATTACGAAACTAAAATTAGTTCAGTAGAAACTACCCACAAAAAAAAAAAAAAAAAAAAAAAAAAAAAAAAAAAAAAAAAAAATTAATATTTAATAAATATTTTTTATTAATT
>CAUYQU010031945.1:0-29660 GCA_963574635.1 Cheracebus regulus | reverse complement strand
TTCGCTTATGAAGCTTAGTTTGGCTCGATATGAAATTCTAGGTTGAAAGTTCTTTCCTTTAAGGATGTTGAATATTGGCCCCCACTCTCTTCTGGCTTGTACAGTTTCTGCTGAGAGATCTGCTGTGAGTCTGATGGGCTTCCCTTTGTGGGTAACCCGACCTTTCTCTCTGGCTGCCCTTAGCATTTTTTCCTTCATTTCAACCCTGGTGAATCTGACGATTATGTGCCTTAGGGTTGCTCTTCTTGAGGAATATCTTTGCGGTGTTCTCTGTATTTCCGGGACTTGAATATTGGCCTGCCTTGCTAGGTTGGGGAAGTTCTCCTGCATTATATCCTGAAGAGTGTTTTCCAGCTTGGATTCATTCTCTCTGTCACATTCAGGTACACCTATCGAACATAGATTATGTCTTTTCACATAATCCCATATTTCTTGGAGGCTTTGTTCATTTCTTTCCATGCTTTTTTCTCTAATCTTGCCTTCTCATTTTATTTCATTGAGTTGATCTTCAATCTCTGATATCCTTTCTTCTTCTTGGTCCATTTGGCTATTAAAACTTGTGTATGCTTCGCAAAGTTCTCATGTTGTGTTTTTCAGCTCTATTAAGTCATTTATATTCTTCTCTAAGCTGTTTATTCTCTTAGCGTTTTGTCAAACCTTTTTCAAGATTCTTAGTTTCTTTGCATTGGGTTAGAACATGTTCTTTTAGCTCAGAGAAGTTTGTTATTACCCACCTTCTGAAGCCTGTTTTTGTCAATTCATCAGACTTATTCTCCATCCAGCCCTGTTCCCTTGCTGGTGAGAAGTTATGATCCCTTGGAGGAGGAGAGAAATTCTGGTTTGGGGTGTTTTCATCCTTTTTGCACTGGTTTCTTCCCATATTTGTCGATTTATCTACCTGTGGTCTTTTTAATTGGTGACTTTCAGATGGGGTCTCTGAGTGGACATCCATTTTGTTGATGATGCAGTTATTTCTTTCCATTTTTCAGTTTTCCTTCTAACAGTCAGGCCCGTCTACTGTAAGACCGCTGGAGGTCCACTCCAGACCCTGCTTGCCTGGTGATTACCTGTGGTGGCTGCACAACAGTAATGGTTGCTGCCTGTTTCTTCTTCTGTTATCTTTGTCCCAGAAGGATACTCACCAGATGTCAGCCTTAGCTCTCCTTTATGAGGTGCCTCTTTGGATATACGGGGGTTGAGGAGCTGCTTGAGGAGACAGACTGTCCCTTATAGGAGCTCAAGTGCTGAGCTGTGAGCTCCATTGTTCTGTTCAGAGCTGCTGGGCAGGTATGTTTAAGTCTGCTGCAGCAGAAGTCATAACCGCCTTTTTTTCCCAGGTGCTCTGTCCTGGGAAGGTGGGGCTTTATTTATAAATTCCTGAGGTGGTGCTGCCTTTTTTCAGAGATGTCCTGCCCAGCAAGGAGGCAACCTAGTCACAGTCTGCCAGCAGAGGCGTTCCTGAGCTGCCATGGGCTTTGCCCAGCTGCCTTGCAGCTTTGCTTACAGAGGTATAGTTAGAACTGCCTCAGTAACGGTGGTCTGCCTCAGTAATAGCTGACTGTCTCTGTAATGGTGGACTGCCTCAGTAATGGCAGACTGCCTCAGTAGTGGTGAATTGTCTCAATGGTGTTGAACTGCCTAGGTAACGGCTAACGCCCTTCCCCCAACATAGTTGGACTGTCCCAGTTCCAGCTGCACTTGCTGTGAAACTCTCAATCCAGAGCATTTCAGATTGCTGGTCTTTGTGAGGGTGGGACCCCCCCAAGCCAGATCACCTGGCTCCCTGTTTCAGCCCCCTTTTTTTTTCAGTTGAATGGGCCACTCAGGCATTCCAGGCTCCAGTTGAAATGGCCACCCAGATTTGCGTGAGTTTTTGTGCAGAGACCCGCTGTGCCAGCTGAAACAGCCATGCTGGAGACGCATGGCGCTTTTCCTCCCAGGAATCTCCTGGTCTGTGGGCAGTAAAAACTCGTTTGGAAATGCAGTGATCACTCACCCTCTGGGTTTTAGCCGGGAACTGCACTCCAGAGCTGTTCCTATCCGGCCATCTTGGATCGTCTCCCCCTGAAACATCTTTTCTAATAAAGTTTAACAATGATTTGATTGTATCCTAGTGATAATTCAACTAGATAAAATCTAACACTTAAAGCTTTATGGTCTCAAAAAATTAAATATAGAATTAAAATTTCACTTTTTTACATATTTTTGTTACAGAGAAGCCTGATAAGTAATCAGTCAAAGACTTTCAAGCACATATGTCTTATAATAGGATATGATTCTATAGAGAAAGAAAATGGGAACACCAGTTCAAGGAGAAAAAGAGATAAAGTTCCTCTCAAATAAAAATTAGTTCATGTATTTTTAAATGGACAATAGAGGCTATCAAATCCCTTTGGTACTTGGGTCTTTATAATGGATACCTTTAAAAGACATTTGTACAACTTTTTATTTTAAAATCTCAATATTTATCATAGGGCATACATTCTCTGCTTCTCAACTGTATAAACATGTCATGCAAATTTCATAGATGAACTTACCAATGTCCAAGGAATGACCAGTTTTTAAAAATTCTGACTTTACATTTGTATAATGCTTTGAGTTGCTGTTTTATTTAATATTCTTTTATTGAAAATACAGGCTTTTAAGTCAGATGTCAATGCCCCACAAATCTTGGAATCAAGCCATATCAGCTCCCTGCTCAGAAAGCTGTTTCACTGGCAAGATTTCATCATGCAGTATCTAGCCCTTGTTTTGCTCCCAACCCTAATAGTTTGGCTGGTTATATTACAATATAATCTCCAAAATAAACAAACCTATCTGTTGACTCTGTTCTAAAAGTTACCCTCCAAACTAAAGATATCAACCTGATTAAATGCCTATGGACTGGTGCTCCTTCCCCAGGTCCTGAGTCCTGCCACCTCATTGCCAGTGTACTTACAATACCTTTAGCATTCATTCACCCTTACTGGACTCCTGACCAATCAATCAACAGGGAAGCATACAAAAAGATCCTGGATACTGAAACAGAAGCGGGTTAAGCCCATGGTATATGCAGAGTGATTCTAAGTCTGTCTGATATAGACAAAGAACTACATATTGTGGGTTGTGGCTGAAAGGGTCAGGCTGATAATGTTCAAATCTCAGCTCTGCCCTTACAATTTGCCTCATCTTGGCCACTTTGCTTGAGTTGATTTCCAGGCCTGTAAACTGCGGGTAATTTAGGTTGTTATGAGTATTAAATCAGATAATACATAATTAAAAAGCACTTAAGACAATGCCTAGAAATTTTAAGTATTCTATGAGTATCAACTGTTCTTTTATTATTACAGGTTTACACATAAGTACTTCAGTGCTGATTAGATATAAAGTAGATAAACGACCACTCAGTGTCTCACCAGGCATGGTACTGGCTATGCTTTCACTTAAATTCATTCTATATGAACAAACACTTTGTCCTGTCCACATGTGCAGAGAAGAAATAGAATGACAAGTGGCCTGGCCACTGATAATGCCACTACAAGAGGAGTGGCCATGGTCCAGTGGGATATAGATACCTGTTTTGGTTCACCACTTCCTTTTAAAACACATCTATTACATAAGATGGAGAAAGATGAAGGAAAAGAAGAGGAAAAAGTAGAGAAAGCCTTGGATCTTGATATCAGGCATGGGAATAGAGCAGCAGCCAGTATTTTGAGTCATGAATCTTCCCCAATATTCAATACTTTTCCAAATTCTGGCCAAATTCCAATCCCGCACAAAGCTATCCCTTAAATACAGCACCAAATAAGATCTGCATGGAACAGAAGGGAAGAGTGCCAAGCCACCAAGTTCAAAAAGAAAAACTATTCAAACTTTGTTTCTCTCTGCAATTTCCCATCCTCTCTGCAATTTCCCAGATGTTCTCCTTTCTGCATCTACTCTAAGTTAACCACAGCCTTCGAAAACTCACTTAGAAGACATCCCATTTTAAGAGAAAAAAAAATTAAAATCAATTTCAAAAGACTATGTAAAAGTTTATTCTGTCCCTTCTCTCTGCATCGGACCTGAATAGTGCCTAAGGCCTCATGGGCAGCTCCCAATGTCCATTGTCTAACTCCTAGTTACCTAGCTGACCACAGGAGAGCTTTCCCTGCAGTTTTCCCATGGATTTTTCCTCCTGCAAACTTGGCCTCAAGCTCCCTTGCCAAGGCCAGCCTGGGAAAGGAGCGACCTGCTCTCTCCTTCCCTAATTTCTACACTTTCCATGTCAATTTAGAAATAGAGGGCTCAACTTGCTTGGGTATTCCTTCAGTTTTTCTATGCGCTCTTTAAGGGCAAATACTCATCTTGGACACCCTTATATCATCAATACTCAGCACAGGTCTGGCTCCCAGGACCTCAGCACAGGACTTATAAATGGGTACTCACCCACAGAAGGCACAGATACCTCTTCCAGCAGGGGGAGATCATCCCACCTCATTTCACTCTCAGTACTAGGTAAGCATTGTATTTAGAAAAGAATACGCCTTGCAAACAACTCTTGAATATTCTTCCAGCCAAGAAGGATTTATCACCACTATGTTTAGTTTCAGTTTATAGAACTGAGGCATGAGAGAATAATCTTAGGGCAGGGGGCTACCCCAAAAGTAATAAACAGAATGCATTCAGAAAGTATCCCAAGAGAAAAAAAATGCCAATACAATCACAATTTGTCACTTTTAAAGAAATAAAGAACAACCACCTGATGACTCGTGGCTTCTTGTTGTTAACTAAAAGGCATCCTCAGATGGGCAGAATGACAGCGTGTGCGCTGCCCAGAAGCTGAAACCCTAAGCAAAAAAGCACAGCCAAGGCAGGGCACACTGGCCAGTACTCTATAGCTGAGAAGCAATTTTTAAAATTATTTCATCTGATCTTCATTTTTATTTTAGGTAGTCAAAAAGTATTATTATAGTATCAATTTTACCTTTCTGGGCCTTGTGTCACCATGAAGAGACTTGACCCAAATCACATGCTATATGGCAGCAGAACCAGACATCAGAGCTCAGATCTCCTACACCCCAGTCCTGAGACCTGTCTCATCCCTAACAATTGACAAACACCTCTTTTTATCTCTATCTGACCAGGAATCTTTCCAAAATCAGCATTTACTTATAAACTTGCATCTGCTGACAATGACCGTCACTTTATAAATCATTTTGATAAAATGTCTAAATTCATAAATGTATAATTTTTTAAAGTCACTCTGAAAAATGCTAATATTCTCTTGATATTCACTTATTCTACTTTTGTTAATACCATTTATTTTGATATAATTCTCCCTAATGACACTGTATGAATGTGTCAAATAAATAAGCAAAGTACATAACCACTGTAGAGTACTATATACCAAATAGTTCTTTCCCATGGTGAATACAGTAAGACTCTACTCACTGGATTATTTTAAATCCTTCAAATACAGATCTACATGTTTTCTTTACTTTGCCAAACCTCAAAAGGCAATGCAATTTGTTCTAAAGAAGGTGATTAACATCAGTCTCCCAAGGCTTACCAGTTCCACTTGAAGTGAAAGGTCTTAAAATAAATTATTGCTGACCTTACCAGCATTTTCCCCCTAAGACCACTAAGGCATACAGACAAGAGATTTACAAAGGATTTTGCACCTTTCACCTTAATAAGATATTCAGATGGAAAACACAAGAAATTACAAAAACACATTTCTATCTATGAGATATGTAACCACAGAAAAGACAACATTCTGCCCTCCTCTGCTCAGGAAAAATATGAGTAATTCTCTAACCAATTAATTTCAGTCAAGTTACTAGGAAGCTAAGTACTTTTCCTTTCAATTTACTATTTCAGAGGGCTGTAAAATAGCAGTAAGTACACTGCACTTCTGGGCTGTGCCAATTTTACAATTGTCTTAACATCAAAATGAGAAACTATACCCAAATACTTAAGCCACACTTGAAAATTATAACACGTGCTTTGAACCCAACAGGAAGGACAAGAAAACAGGCTTTGGGCCCAAGAGCCAGGAAAAACGAGCACTTTGGAATCTAAAATCAGCTGTAGCCACTGTCCATGGGACATCTTGAAATGTGTTGAGGCCTCACTTCCATAAACCGTAAAATACCACTGCTGTCATCCTCACTTCATCGGATTACACTGGAGAAGTATATAGATGATATGTTAAGAATCTACCACCTATGTGGCATGCAACTGTCACATTTCCTTTTCCTTACTTCCAGGAAACCAGGAGAAATGGCAGCAGATTTATGAATCGAGACCACAAATGGAAGAAAAACTAGGGCTGGGGAAAACCATACCCTTTGGGGTTTGTAGACATAAAGGAAAAATACAAGGCAAGGTTACTGCCCAAGGCTATTCTGTAGTCCTAGGCTCCAACGATAATAGCAGCTATTCTGGACTGGGCACTGTGCTTTACACAGGATGACCAAGGAAGTAGAATTCATCCCCTTTTCATAGATGAAGGACTAGAGAAGCTATGTGACTCTCGCAGCTAGAAAATGGCACAGCCAGGTTGAGAACTCAAGTTTAATGAGGCTATTATAACCTTCAGAACTCACCCAGGGACACAAGGACTGAAAAAAGTCGTATTATTTGATCTGTGAAGCAAACCCATGAATGAGAATGCCACCAATTGACTCTATTTGCAGACAAGGAAGTGAGTTCACCAAAGTTAACAACTTCACAGTGCTTCAGATGACAGTAAGCGGTAGTGTTGGCGCTTGAGTACAGTTCTGTCAACCCTAAACTCCTTTTTTTCTCATGCTGCCCATGATTTCCCAACTGTTCTGGAAAGCTGACCCACTTAGGACATAAGTACAGGGTCCTAGCAACCCCTGTATGGGTCCAAATTTCCCACCTCTTTTTGTACCCGTACTCTTTTATCATGCAGCTCTGCAGCCTCACATACCATGAAGTGAGGACTATTTCCCTACCCTTGATTGTAGGTTGGCCTTGTAACTGGCTTAGCCAAGAGAAGAGGTGGAAGTGACAAGGTACTCTTCCCAAGCATTAGCCCAGAGGTCTTGGTTCACTTCTGCTCTCTCTTTGGAACAAGAGATTACATGAAGAAGAGTCCAACTGTCCCAGTTGAGGACATCCTAGACCAACCTATAGGACAACACCAACGTTTCAAGAAAGCTCAGCCAAGATCACCGAGGAGAGACACACACGTGAAGTATACGAAGCCCAACTTAGGTCAGCAGAGGCACCTAGAGAACATGAAGAATAGTAAATGGTGGTTGTTTTAAGTCACAAAACAACAATAGTAAATGGTGGTTGTTTTAAGTCACTTTGTTGCATAGCAATAGCTAACCAATATACCTTGTTTGCCAATTTGGATAGCCTTTTTTAAAATATGTTCACATAAAACTTTGTTTAACCAAAAGATTTGTATGCATTTCTACCTACAAAAAATTTTGCTTAGTTAAAAGATTTTGATGCCTTAAAAAAATAAATTTGATACCAGGTGGGGTGTCCCATGCCTATAATCCCAACACTTAGGGAGGCTGAGGCAGGAGGATGGCTTGAGGCCATGAGTTTGAGACTAGCCTGGGCAACATAATGAGAAGCCGTATCTTAAAAAAAAAATTTGTAAAGCAGCAAGGAATAGTGCTGCATGCTGCTTGAGAGTCCTAATTACTCTGGAGGCTGAGGTAGGAGGATCACTTGAGCCTGAGAAATCAAGGCTACAGTGAACTATAATCATACCACTGCACTCCAGCCTGGGTGACAGAGCAAGATCTTGTCTCTCAAAAAAAAAAAAAAAAAAAAGTAAATAAAACGTGCACACATGAAAGGTACCTTTGGAGCACTGACTCAAATGATGAGATTTGAAACTCATTTATTTTCTGCCACCACCCAAAAGGATTTAATGCATTTATAATGATAAATAAAATACAGCAAAATAAATTAAAATGACATGAGAAAAGTGAAGAGAAGATTAAGAATCAGGCCAGCAAAAAGAGCCAGAAATGACGATAGACTGCACAGATGAATGCTCTGGCAGTTTGCTTTCTGTCCAGCTACTATCCACTCTTCAACTGGTAACAGAATCAATTTTTTTTCTTGGAGACCAATCACTGGCGTGATTTGTACCACAGGGAAAGAGAATCTCCCTTTCCACTAGGCTTGGAGCTGGAGGGATTCAGCCTGTAACTCCTTAGAAACATCACATAGAGAGAAAAGATGCTTAGCAAGGAAGACCTGGAATCCCGTGCCCACCTTCGACCTTCTCTGTTATATGTTACAAGAGTCAACAAATTCCCTGTTTGATGTAGGCCAGCTTTGACTGAGGTTTTCAGGTCAATATAAAAGTTCCAATACTACAAAACATGTGTTTGAATCTGGCTTTCTAACAGCCAACAGAAAAAAGAAACTTGATGGGTTATATTACTCACTGTGTCCACGAGAAGAATCTAACTGCACAGAAGAATCACACCTTTCCCTGAACCAGAAAGACCATAAGGTCATCATAGAGATTTTATATGACATAATACAACATCACTAATATCTTCCTAACAGCCACAACACTACATTTGAAATGCTTTTTCTTAGAGCACACTTCAATACAGGAAGATGTCATCAAAGTAAAGCATAAATCAGGAAACACTACTCTGTGCATATATGGGGAGGCAGGCATAATATGACACATGTACCCATGTTCAGATAACCTGGTTGGGTTGGGAGTGGGGACAACTTTACCTCCCAAAGTCTCCATCGATCCTCTCAGCCAAGCTTTTATTCATAAATGGGCGGCAGTAAGCTTGAGAATATCATACCCTCTCAGCACAGTACATAGCACATACTTAGTGCTCAATATATGGTTATCACTTATGACTATCAGTGCTAAGCCCCTGAAATAAGGCTTATTTATGTTGTCAATATTTAAGAAGAAAGCCACAGTCCTTAACAGTCTAGTTGCTGCAGAGCCTTTGGTGTCACCTGTGAATGGTAGCTGCAGTCTTAAGTACAGAGAGAGTGAACTTCGCTTACGCTAAGAGCATAGCTTAGCAGATGAAGTCTATAGTAAATGTTCAAATCATCTAAAATCTTGCAGACAGCCCTTCAACACCCACTTCTTGTTAGCAAGCAACCGTATGCTGTATCAGGCACTCTCTCGGATGGGACCCAATGTTCTAGACATGTCTCCCATGCTCATCTATCAAAAATGACCCAATGATCCAAGTCTTCTTCTCTTATGCTGTGCCATCTGACAAACTAATTTGAACTAAGATATAAAAGCTGATGACAATCCTCATACTCTTTAAGAGACTGGAGAGATCCTTGAATCAAATGTCGTTTTGCAAAGGAGAATCTAAAGATGTCAATTTATTGGAGTGACAGCTAGTTAGAGATGTCATATTTAAGATAACTTAATAATAAGCCACCTGTCCTAGAGACTACATTTTGACAAGGACCTTTTTTCCTTGGCCAAAATGATAAGCTAGTAGAAATTTCAAGTGCTTTAACAGACCAATATGCCCATTTTGAGGTTTCTGAGACTTTTTAAAATTACTACAGTCAAAGCACCAAGCTTTTGATCCATGCTTATGGGGCACCTGAGACAAATTATTCTGCAGTGTTCATATGTTTCAATGAACATGAAGTAAAGGACTAAGTGCTGGAAAATAATCTTCCCAAAAATACTTTGCAGATCATCTTGTCTCATGATCTTCCCTGAATGAGTCATCTCAAAATGCAGCTCAAATCTGCAAATTTAGAGATCTAAAATCATCTATGTTCTGATTACTCCAAAATGTCTTTATTCTGTTTTTTTTTTTTTTGAGACGGAGACTCACTCTGTTGCCCAGGCTGGAGTGCAGTGGCACCATGTTGGCTCACTGCAACCTCCATCTCCTGAGTTCAAGCAATTCTCTTGCCTCAGCCTCCCAAGTAGCTGGTATTACAGGCACCCACCACCATGCCCAGCTAATTTTAAAATATTTTTAGTAGAGATGGGGTTTCACCATGTTGGCCAGACTGATCTTGAACTCCTGACCTCAGGTGATCCACCTGCCTTGGCCTCCCAAAGTGCTGATATTATAAGCATGAGCCATCATGCCCAGCCCTGTTCTTTCACTACCTTCTAAAAGTTACAGACTGATGCCACATTTACTAGAGGTCACCAAGTTGCAAGACAGATATGAAGCAGATAAATTTCTAAAATGTGCTTTGTTTCATAACTCACTTTCTCTTCTGATGCCAAAAGCCTCTGCTTTATAAAAGAATGCTCTCTGGCCAATTATGGTTTGGTATGTAAAAATTCATTTATTAATAGTAATCCTCAGATGCTTTCTTAACACTCCTCAGAGAAGATGTGATAAATTCTGTACAAAGACAGGGTCTCTGAGTCACTGTTACTCTCCTTCCAGTAGCTCTTCAACTTTAATGAGGATGAAAATCATATGAGGTATTTCTTTACCAGTTTCTGACACTGTAGGTCTGGTGAAGCCAGGAATATGCATTTTTAACAAGTGCTTCAGGTGATTGTAATGCAGGTCTCCAGCATCCAATGCCTTCCATGGCACTGAGCAATGCTGGCTTTTCATAATGCCAATTCTGAGGTGATTATTTTGCTAATTTCAGGGAACCTTTTTCTTTTAAAACATAATGTTGAACCTGTTTATAAAAGCTATGCATATATAATAACCACATATACATACTTCTATGTCACGTATACAACCTCCCAGCACCACAACTATCAAAGCCTTGGACCCAGAAAGGGAATGTGTGAACCACATGAAATTGCCAATATTCAACCCTTTTTCACTTATGAAAGTACAAGGTTCCTATGCTTAAATCTGTAATCTGCATGAGGATGGGGGAATAGACTGATGGACCCTTCTTATCCTGAGCATTAATTACACATGAAGCCCTATCACCCCAGGGGCCCCTAAATCACAGCACTGGTTCTCTCATTTAGTCTTTACAATAATCCTGCAAGGGGACTGGGCATAGCAGCTCACCCCTGTAATTCGAACACTTTGGGAGGCTGAGGTGGAAGGATCACTTGAATCCAGGAGTTTTGAGACCAGCCTGGGCAACAAAGCAAGACCTCTATCTCAAAGAAAAAATAAATAAATTAAACTAGCCAGGCATGGTGATGCACATATGCTTCCAACTACTCAGGAGGCTGAGGTGGAAGGACTGCTTGAGCCCAGGAGTTCAAGGCTTCAGTGAGCTATAGATCATGCTACTTGTGCTCCAGGCTAGGTGACAGAGTGAGACTCTGTCTCCAAAAATAGTAATAATCATCCTCCTCCTCCTCCTCCTGCAGGGCATTTTTAAAATGAAATAACATTCCCAAGCCCTCATGGCTACTCAGAGGTAGAAGGAGAACTCAACTCCAGGAAGACCTGATGCGACCAGAGGTTACTACTGCCCTTCTTTCTATAGCTCAGGGACCCCCATGGCTGATGTCACAGCCTCAGACCCCCACTGTGTCCTGTCTCTCTCTGAGCAAGGTCAGAAAGAAAAGCAGGGGCCCTTTAAAAAGCCACATATATGGGATGAAAATGATGACTGATAGAGAGACCAGGGAGAACCTCCCTCACACACACAGAGAACACAATGCCAACAGGAACCAATGACCTGACTCATTGTGGAAATTCTATACTACATTCAGTGTTCAAGATTTCAGAAGTTGAGGAAGTTGAAAACACAGTTTATGAGGTTGTTGTCAGAGTGGCCTCTTTTTATTAAGTTTTATCACTTGAGAGTATGCTACACTGAATGAAAAGGAACGAGAACATGTCTGCTGTAATGACGATGAGACTGATGTTATCATGATGCAGTCTGAGCTCTGTGTAGGTATAATTCATCTCATTCTATATCAGAAATAAAAGGCAGCAGAGATAATATATATTATTCCCTGTCATGGAATCTTCTTTCTGGTTATACCAGGTTCTTTTAATATACTAGTGACTAAATCAAATCCCCCTAGAGCACAGTCATGATAAATCTGCTGCATAGTAAATTTCATTTTTTAGTGATCAGTATTATATCAAAATGCTACTTTATAGCAATAACTGATTTATAAATGTTTATTATACACGATAAAACTACAGTCTTACTTTTATATATTTAATTAACAAAAGGTAACATTTTTTCCTTTAAATTTAGCAACTGGGTCTCTACACACCTATAAATTGCTAATGGCACCAGGCACAAGACACCCAGCCTGGTTCTATTGTTAAGGTTATTTGAGATACTTAAAGTCAAACCTGACAGGATGAAACAGCCTTAAGCATAATAATTTGATTTTTTTTTTTCCTTCTCCAAGGGAACTTCTTTCAATCATTTCTTCATTCATTCAATAAATACTTAGTGCGTGACTATTACAAGCTAAAATTTTTAAGTAATTTGGTTTTATACATCATGAGTATTTTAGAAGGAATTCTTTAAACCACTTTATAATTGTATATCCCGATGGAATATCACACTGAGTCCATTTTAAGTCCATTTTAAGCATGTGCTTATTACATGATGTAAAGTACCTCAAGCTACTCAAACTGAGAAGAGAGAACAAATAGTATCCATCAAAAACAGACTGGGCCAGTCACAGTGGCTCAGATGGGAGGCTGAGCTGAAAAGACTGCTTGAGCCCAGGAGTTTAAGATCAGCCTGGCAATGTACCAAGACCCCGTCTCTATCAATTTTTTTTTAATTAGCCGTGCAGGGTGGCTCGGGCCTATGATCCCAGCTATTCAGGAGGCTGAGGTGAGAGGACTGCTTGAGACTAGGAGTTCGAGGATGCAGTGAGCTATGATCTTGTCACTGCACTCCAGCCTGGCTGACAGAGTAAGAACCTCTATCTAAATATATATACCAGAAGAGCTATAATAATTGATATCCAGGTATCTTCTTACTTTAGCTAGAAGACACTTATAAAAAATATGTGAGGCTTCTCTTTTAAAAAACAACAATATAGTTTGTGCTTCAAATTCCTACTTACTAGGAGGTCAATAAAAAAAAAAACTTTACATAACTGAAATATTTGTCAACAAATTTATTCACTGAGGCTCATGCACTTTATTCCATGAATAATCTCAGGCTCTTCATCAGAACATATTGGCTTTCATGTATTTTAAAAGGTTTTGTAATTGAATGTCCAAGCATTTAGGAAATGAGAAACTAGAAATTAATGGGGAGAAACAGACCGAAAAAGACAAAGATGTAGATACATTAATTGCAGTAACAAGAAGAATAAAGAGCTGACTGACTGAGGGTTTAAATGAAAGGGAAAAAACAACAACAAAGAAAGAAGAGCTAGAAAAACATTGTGGTTTGAGAGGACTTGGTGAGGGGACAAATATTTCTACTCACCTCTGTAGTTCTTAAGCACCAAAAGCTGTACATAACACAGAATTCTATAATCATAATTATGATCCTGAGTCATTAAGAAAATTATATTTTATATATTTAAAGGAAGGAATTAGAGAAATTTAAAGTATATTTTGATATAGCCATCAAAATTAAGTAATGTTTTGTAGCCTAAAGGACCTTTTGTTTGAAAAATAATTTTAAGCAAATAGCCCCATCCCTAATGATACCAAGTGGTGAATGAGGTGTTTCTCTAATTGTTTTACATGTTGTTGCATAAAACACTGCAATTTATCATACAGGCACATATATTAGTTCTTCTATTCTCTTTCTGTCCGAGAGTGGATGGCAATCTTGAAATAAGCAATTACCTTCTTTTTAAGTTTCTTAAGACAGAAAATGAGTAGAGTAAACCCCCTCACTTCTTTAGTTTAACAGCCTACATTCTCCAGAGGGGAAAAGTGATTGCATTTATTACCTGAGTTTTGTGGAGCTATAAATATTACTGTAGAAAGCCTAATTGGCTGTTAAAACTTGAAGAAATGAGTGCACAGATGCTCTGTTCATTTTTTTTCCTCAACTGATCTCACCTGTGTGTCATACCATATGCTGCTGACAAAGGAAGACTTACCCTGGGCTTTTAAGACTGGGCTTATAAATCCTTCCTGGAGTTCTCAAATTCAGTAGCGACAGGGTCTTTCTTCTGCCTATTGGATTAATGTTTTTGCTTATGTGTTCTCTAGCCATTTTGAACACATATTTAACATTTAACAGAGTTTGAGAGTTGGCAAATATGCCTAGCATTTTTCCATTGACATCAACAGAGAAAAATGTTATTCTCAATAATATCTGTCCAGTGAAGCACTTAGTCAAAATCTTACTAAGATCTGAGGCATATCTTGCTTCACAACTTCCTTATAATGTAGACATATGGGCGAAAAGAACATTTAATGACTGCATGACATTAAAAGTGAAAAAGAAGTATCTCAATTTGTAAACTGAAACTCAAACTTGGAAATAAGCTTTGCCTAAATGCAGTGAGGAGTCGGGCCTTTGGGTTCTAATACTAGCCCTTTTTTTTAGTGGCTGATGACCTTGGAAAGATTATCCCACTATTCTGTGCTAGAATAGATTATTTCAGTAGTCCTTTCTGAGCTCTAAAACCTTATAATTTATTCAGATGCTATTTATGGAATCAAATATACTTTTGATCAGAGAAATGCCCCAATTGCACTGCATTTTAGAACAATAACCATGGCAGCAATGTTTAAGAATATATCTGTAGAAAGGAGAGGTGACTTGGAAGATTGATTAGGAGGCTGTCTAGTAATTTATGTGAGACATGGTGAAACACTGAACTCTGTGGGATAGGGAATGAAGAAGAGGGAATCAGGTCCAGGAGTATTTTGGAGACAGAATGCGGCAGAAGGTGGTAAACCACTGGCTGCAACAGTGAGGAACTGAAAGTGGAGCTAAGGATTTAGCATGATTGGTGCAGGGGTAGGAGGTGTGATATAAGAATGTAGATTAAAATGAATATATTTTTCGGGAGGCTGAGGCAAGAGAATTGCTT
The DNA here is from genome assembly GCA_963574635.1 of Cheracebus regulus. Lineage (NCBI taxonomy): Eukaryota > Metazoa > Chordata > Mammalia > Primates > Pitheciidae > Cheracebus > Cheracebus regulus. Next base: position 14,755 of record CAUYQU010031945.1, on the reverse strand, counting down.
GAACCCAGGAGGCAGAGGTTGCAATGAGCCAAGATCGTGCCACTGCACTCCAGCCTGGGTGACAAGAGCGAGACTCCGTCTCAAAAAATATATATATATATTTTGCATACTTTGAAATGCCTACAGAATGTCCATGAAATATCTACTGAAGATAGTTAAAAGGTAAGAGAGTAATAGATGGAGAGAGAATGGGAGTAGACAGAGATATTGATGGGAGACTCACTTATAGGCAGATTAGAAGAAGCCAGTGAAGAAGTAGATAGTGAAAACCCAGGAAAAAGTTGGGGGAGTCAGGGAGAACTAAAGAGTAAAACTCAGAAGAGAAGCAACAAAGATCAGAAATGGAGACTTTGATCTTCAAGGAGGAAGGCTTCTTTCTTTTAGGTAGGAGGAAACGAGGATATAGTAAGTGTGAATTTACATCAATTCAAGGTGTGCATTGGAAAATGTATGGAGATAGTTTTATAAAGCCTCTCTATTTGTTATCTGGAGTCTTCTGGTTGCCTTATGATACAATGCCTGAAGATTATACTTGGATTCATTATTCAGTTCACTGTTGCACCCATGTTTTTGATATTTCCTTGCCTTTTCACAGACAGATTCTCAACAGATGTAGTGTGCCTTATTGGAATATCCAGAGTAGGCCATGTAGGCTGAGTTTAGTCGAAGAAATGGTTGATGATTTTTTAAAACCTTCATATGTCATGTTTGTGCCTGAAAGGAGAGCATCAGTACTAAATGCTCAAGAAAATCAGAAACATAATTGTAGCTTCTGAATAAGCTCATTTTTAAAAGATTACCTCAAAAAACAAACGAAACGAACAACCCAGTTCTTGATAGGAAATCTATCGACTTAGAGATTGTGTGTGTGTATTTGTGCAGGTACACACATATGTGTGTTTGGTTGTTTGGAGTTTTTTTTCCATTTTTATTTTAGGTTTGCGGGTAGTACATTTGAAGGTTTGTTACATAGATAAACACGTGTCACTGGGATTTGTTGTACATATTATTACATCACTAATGTATTAAGCCCAGTACTCAATAGTCATCTTTTCCTCTCCTCTTCCTCCTTCCACCCTCCCTCCTCAAGTAGACCCCAGTATCTGTTGCTTCCTTCTTTGAGTTCATAAGTTCATATCTTTTCGCTCCCACTTATAAGTGAGAACATGTGGTGTTGGGTTTTCTGTTCCTGCATTAGTTTGTTAAGGATGATAACCTCCAGTTCCATCCATGTTCCTGCAAAAGACATGATCTTGTCCTTTTTTATGGCTGCATAATATTCCATGATATATATGTACCACATTTTCTTTATCCAGTCTTTCATTGGTTGGCATTTAGGTTGATTCCATGTGTATTTGCTATTGTGAACAGTGCTTCAGTGAACATTTAGATGCATGTATCTTTATGATAGAATGCTTTATATTCCTCTGAGTATATACTCAATAAGTTATTTATGGGTCAAATGATAGTTCTGCTTTTAGCTCTTTAAGAAATCACCATACTGCTTTTCACGATGATTGAACTAATTTACACTCCCACTGACAGTGTATGAGGGCTCCTCTTTCTTCCCTGTCTTCTCAGCACCTGTTATTTTTTGACTTTTTAATAATGGTCCTTCTGACTGGTGTGAAATGGTATCTCATCATAGTTTTGATTTGCATTTCTCTAATTATCGGTGATATTGAGCTTTTTTTTCATATAATTGTTGGCTGCATGTATGTTCTTTTGAAAAGTGTCTGTTTATATCCTTTGTGTTTTGGGTTTTTTTTTTTTTAATAAAAATTTCCTGCCAGTGGACCAGAGTAAAATTGTCATCAGTCAATATGTTAAGCATCCTTTCCTGTGTATGAGATTAGGCCCCCTTTAACATATTTCTTGAATCTAAATAGTCTCAGAGGGCTTTTAATGTAAAATAATGCTTGAAGGTCAATCAATCTTTGTCAGCTAATGATATGTTTCCAGGTACTTTTCCCTTTCTTCAACGTTTTTATTAACACAATTCTTGTGTAAATGAGCTCTATTTCAACAGTTTAGTCTCTGGTTTAGTAAGCTATCCTGGTAAAGAGGAAGAATGCATAAACTCTAGAATTTAGCATAACCATATTTTTAAAAAATAACAGATAGTGAAACTCTTCCATTTTTTCTATGAAAACTGTTTTTGTGTTCCAGGTATTTACCCATCATCAAGTAAAATAATCTTTCAGGAATTAGGCCCAACATGTCTCTCTACATAAACAAGATTGATGTTGGCTCTTGAAGTTTTTTAAGAGTATATTTTTTGAGTTAATTGAATTTATTGTTTCCAAAATGGTTTTCACACTTCTCTAGTGCAGTCTGTGTTCTGTTAATTACATTTATGAAACTCGTGTCTCACACCGAAAGAATATAATATATATAGATAACTAGACTCTGAGATAGACAGCTAGTTATAGGGAGATTTTATAGAAAAAGATCAGAAACTAACCTATTCACAAATAATATTTAAAACATTAAAATCACATAATTTATTTTTCTCATTTGTCTTTTCTACTAGTGCATATTATTGAGAAAAATAATATTTCATTAGTCTTGCTTCATGTAGTTTCTAGTTTTTTTTTTTTTTTTTTTTTGAGATGGAGTCTCACTCTGTAGCCCAAGCTGGAGTGTAGTGGTGCAATCTCAGCTCACTGCAACCTCCGCCTCCTGGGGTCCCTGTTTAAAAAATTCTCCTACCTCAGCCTCCCAAGTAGCTGGGATTACAGGCACGAGCCACCATGCCCAGCTAATTTTTGTAATTTTTAGTAGAGACAGGGTTTCACTATGTTGACCAGTCTGGTCTTGAACTCCTGACCTCGTGATCCGCCCGCCTCAGCCTCACAAAGTGCTGGGATTACAGGTGTGAACCACCACACCCAGACTCCAGTATTTTTTTAATGTGAAACTTTACAAATTGAATTGTCTTATTTTCTGTTAACTTAGATGATGAACTATTAACAATTTTGAACTCATTTCTGAAAAGAATAACTTTAATAAAAGAAATCATATTAATATAAATAGCAAGTTTTTAATTAATTCCCTTTTCTTGTTAATATAAGCCTTTTTGAAGTTAGCACTCTATACTCAGGGGCTAAATCTCATGAACAACTTGTTATCTTTGCTCATTTATATTAAAATGCAAATATTTTTTTCTTTTTTATTTTCTTAAAATTTTAATCTGAAATCTTTTGGTTGTTTGACTCCAAGGCAACTTTGAAGCGACCTGACTTAGAAGTTTCTATAAATATGTTTTTCTTAAAAAATATGAGGGAAACAAGACAGGTGGCAGGGAATAAAGACTCGATATCTGTGCATTGTCACTGGGCAGGTGATTTCTTTGAAACCCAGAATCTTTCATATGGAGAGGGAGGGATGCAGAACAGATTATTGTCAAAGTCAGCCTAACCCTGGAAGACAGATTACCTATAGCTAACTCTGTGAAGTCTTCTTCACATGTCCTCTTTTCCAAAATCAAATTCCCTCCCAAGATATGAGCAAAAATTTATAGAAAACTTGTTTATGGTTAGAACTTTGATTGATGATTACTTTTCTATTTCTCTTTTTAGACATTGAAATCTTATTTTTGGCATTAGCCCAAGCTTTTGCCATGAATGTCTGTCACTGTCTTACAGTGTCTCTGTTCCATTTTAGAACTTACAGTTCTTTCCTTTTTATTGTTTTTTATATTTTGGGGTATCAAAGATATTACCATATGGTTGATGTAAAATAAATATTATATATAGGTTGGGCGTGGTGGCTCACGCCTATAATCCCAGCACTTTGGGAGGCCGAGGCAGATGGATCACGATGTCAAGAGATTGAGACAATCCTGGCCAACATGGTGAAACCTTGTCTCTACTAAAAATACAAAAATTAGCTGGGCATGGTGGCGTGTGCCTGTAGTCCCAGCTACTCCAGAGGCGGAGGCAGGAGAATTGCTTGAACCCAGGAGGCGGAGGATACAGTGAGCCGAGATTGTGCCACTGCGCTCCAGCCTGGTGCCTGGCGACAGAGTGAGACTCTTGTCTCAAAATATATATATATTATACATAAATACAGGCTACTATAAAAAATCAATACCTAGAAATATGTTAAAAACTATGCTCTATTTAGTGTGTTACTTTTGTAGGATGCAGTAAGCATTGTGGTCAAGATCGTTGGTATATAAAGTCAATCCATTTATATGTCCTAGATTAGCCACTTTCTAGCTTTGTGATTTTTCTGCAGCTTACCTGCATCAAATGTCATATTTTTCATCTCTAAAATGAAGGTATTATTTCCTTCATAAAGTGTTTACAAAGATTAGATGAAACAGTGTTCATAAAGTGACCAGTAAAATTGGTGCTTCATAAATCTTACTCATTACTTTAAATGTCCACTATTATGGCAAACATCCTCAAGGCATAAAGTCACACAACTGGAATTGAGGAACCTTGATATTTCCAAGTCAGCTCTTCAGCTATGAGAGTGTATTTCCCATTAAGGACTAGGCTAATTTTTCAGACAACCAAGTCTCAGATGTATTAGTTCTTTTGAAACATTTAAGAAATCTTGTCTCCAAGCAGCTGATTGGTATTTAGTAAAGAAAAGAACAAACATAATGAGAAAAATGTGTGGGCACAAAGTTGTAGTATTGGATACCAAAAAGGTATTAACAGTGATGGAAGAACCTAGTGATGGAAGATAACTTCTTATGCTACAAAGTATGTGTTTATAATTATTAAGCATGAATATTCATTTATAACTTTTCTTATTGACTGATCTCAGGCAGTGCAAGAATTTACATTGTATACTTGTTATTGCAGTAATCTGACATCAGCCTCCAAAAGATTGTGAAAGTTTGCAACATTGAGGTTTAATAAATTTGCTTACTATAAATGTGTAGCCTATTTATGTAATCTTATATGTACTGTCTTCTCTGTGCCGCAATGTCCCTGTATTAATAGGGCACTTGGAATAAATTATATCTCAGGTGAAAGCTCTGAAAGTTTTCTGTATTTTTATATAGAACAAGGTATGGTGTTCTTTTAAAGTCGTTTCTTCACACATTCATTCTCTCCATTTTATACATAGACTTTTTGTTGCAAATCTCTATTCATACTGCATTACCTTCAAAAATAAAGATGACATAATGGTTAACTCATTAAAAGCCCAAGCTTTTCTATCATTATCATAATAAAAATAGACAAAATTATTGAGTTCTTAATGCATGCCAAGTATTTTGCTGAATACATTGTAAGTTTTATTAGATGTAAACACAAAAACTGTTAGTCTTTTTATTTAAAAAATGATGGCTACAGAGGTTAACTTGCTTAAGAGAGTCTTTCTTAAGAAAGTTCTTGCTTCCTTAAGTTACCTTGCTGAAGAACCATAAATGATAGAGCAAGAATTCAATCTAAGTTTGATGAGAACTCTGTGGATGTCAAACACTTCTCAGAGTATATAAGGCCTATTATTGCATCCTTTCTAGATTGTACTCATCTTCACAGTCTCTATTCATTTCTTCCCTATACCTATAGGTGCCACTTTAAATATAAACACACTTTACCTAATTGATAGCATCACTTCTCATCAATCACCTCAAACAGCTTTTATTGTTATTATTATTATTATTATTATTTTAGAAAGTCTTACTGTGTCACCCAGGCTGGAGCGCAGTGCACCATCTCTACTCACTGAAACCTCTGCCTCCTGGGTTCAAACAATTCTCCTGCCCCAGCCTCCCTGGTAGCTGGAACTACAGGCACACACCACCACACCCGGTTAATTTTTTTTATTTGATAGTAAAGACGGGGGTTTCACCGTGTTGGCCAGGCTGGTATCGAACTCGTGACCTTAGGTAATCCATCTGACTCAGCCTCCCAAAGTGCAGGGATTACAAGGCATGAACCACCACACTCAGCCTATTTTGTTTTTCATACTGCAATAATTGCTTAAAATCTTTTCATGGAAAGAGTGATAACATTATCTTAAAATTAATTGATTGCAGAATGAGATACCATAGCCTTATTTTTTATAATTTTATATTTTAGTGTCCCATAGTGAGAGAAACAGATGGAAACTTATGTATTCCTTAATAGTACAGCTTTAAGTTTGCAATAGGGATGATTCATGCCATGAGGAGTTTAAAGAGCACATGGTGATGTCAGCAAGTTACATCAGCTATTTTGAAGTTGTGGGGAATTGTGAGCTAGACTTCAAACAATAAAGTTATGGAAAACAAGGACTGGGCATGGTGGTTCATGCCTGTAATTCCAGCACTTTGGGAGGCTGAGGTGGGTGGATCACGAGGTCAGGAGTTCAAGACCAGCCTGACCAACATGGTAAAACCCCGTCTCTACTAAAAATACAAAAATTAGCTGGACCTGGTGGTGCATACTTGTAATACCAGCTTCTCAGGAGGCTGAGGCAGGATAATCGTTCAACCTGGAAGGTAGAGGTTGCAGTGAGCCGAGATCGCACCACTGCACTCCAGCCTTGACAACAGAATGAGATTATGTCTCAAAAAAAAAAACTGTTATGGAAAAGAAATAGGCATATGTATTACATCCATGAGTAGGGAACTTTCTTTCTGTTCAGGACTGTGATCTTTTTAAAATTTTAAAATTTTATTTTTCCAATTGACAAATACAATTATATATATTTATGGTGCATAAAATGGTGTTTCAGAATATGTATACATTGTGGAATGGCTAAATCAAGCTATTTATGTAATGGATTTGATATATGCATTACTTTACCAAACTAATTTTCTGTGTGATGGTGAGAACATTTAAAATCTACTATTTAGCAATTTTCAACTGTATTATCATTATCAACTGTATTACATATGTACAATAGATCTCTTGAACTTATTCTCCTAACTGAAATTTTGTGTCCTTTAATCAATACTCCCCAACCCCTCCAACCTCTAGCCTCCGGTAACTGCCATTTTACTCTCTGCTTCTGTTTGTATTTTCTTTCTTTCTTTCTTTCTTTTCTTTTCTTTTTTTTTTTTTTGAGATGGAGTCTCACTCTGTCACCCAGGCTGGAGGACAGTGGCTTGATCATGGCTCGCTGCAAGCTCTGCCTCCCAAGTTCAAGAGATTCTCCTGGCTTAGCCTCCCCAGTAGCTAGGATTACAGGCATCCGCCACCACACCCAGCTAATTTTTTGTATTTTTTAGTAGAGATGGAGTTTTGCCATTTTGGCCAGGCTGATCTTGAACTCCTCACCTCAGGTGATCCACCTGCCTCAGCCTCCCAAAGTACTGGGATTATAGGTGTGAGTCACTGCGCCCACCTGAGTTTGACTTTTTTATGCTGCACATTTTAAGTTAGATCATGCAGTATTTATCTTTCTGTGCCTGGCTTTTTTCTTTTAACATAATATCCTCTAGGGTCATTGATGTTGTTATAAATAACAAGATTCCCTTCATTTTAAAGGCTGAATAGTATTCCATTGTGTTTGTATGCCATATTATCTTTATCCACACATCTGTTGATGGACACTTTGGTTGATTTCTTGGCAGTTGTTAATGCTGCAGTGAGTATGGAAGTGAAGACATCTCTTCAACATATTGATTTCATATCCTTTGAATATATATCCAGTAGTAGAATTACTGGATTATATGGTAGTCCTGTTTTTTTTAAATTATTGAGGTGCTGTCACACTTTTTCATAATTGCTGTAGTAATTTACATTCCCACTAGCAGTGTACCTGAGTTCCCTTTTTCTCCACAGTCTCACTACTTATCTTTCATGTTTTTGATAGTAGTTGTTCTATCAAGTGTGAAGTGATACAATCAACAGAGTGAAGAGACAGCCTAGAGGGTGAAAGAATATATTTGCAAACCATATATCTGATAATAGGTTAATATGCAAAATATACAAAAAACAAACAATGCAGCAGTAAGAAAACAAATAACCTGATTAAAAAATGGACAAAGGATCTGAATAGACATTTGTCAACAGCAGACATACAAATGGCCAACAGGTACATGAAAAAAATGTTCAACGTAACCAATCATCTGCAAAATGCAAATTAAGACTATAATAAATTATCACTTCACACTTGAGTCACACAGTTAAATAGCTAAGTATTGAAGACATAGTTTTAACACAAGGTGACTAACTTCTAAGCTTGTCATTTTAACCAATTTCAAATTTCATCCATATTTGCTTTGAGATACCTGAAAAAGCATAGACTATTTTATATAGTCTTATAAGAATTATAAAGTATAGGAATGTAAAATTTTACATGGGGATCTGAGATTTTCCCCTGTATAACAGGATAATAGATGTCAGATCAAAAGAGCTCAGTTGGCCAGGTGCAGTGGCTCACGCCTGTAATCCCTGCAATTTGGGAGGCTGCAGCAGGCGGATCACTTGAGGTCGGGATTTTGAGAGCAGCCTGGCCAACAAAGTGAAACCCCATCTCTACCAAAAATACAAAAATTAGTCAGACATGGTGGAGGGTGCCTGTAATCCCAGCTACTGGAGAGGCTGAGGCAGGAGAATTGCTTGAAACCAGGAGGCAGAGGTTTCAGTGAGCCAAGTTCACACCACTGCACTCCAGCCTGGACAACAAAGTGAGGCTCAGAAAGAAAGAGAGAAAGAAAGAGAGAGAAGAAAGAGAGAAAAGGAAAACCCATGAGGCAAAGGTTACAGTGAGCCGATATCACACCACTGCACTCCAGCCTGGGTGACAAAATGAGACTTTATCAGGAAAGAAAGAAAAGCAAGGAAGCAAAGAAGGAAGGAAGGGAGGGAGGAAAGAAGGGAAGAAGGGAGGGAGGGAGGGAGGGAAAGAGAAAGAGAGAGAGGAAGAAAGAGAAAAGAAAAAAGACCTCAGTTGTTATGTGTGGGGTCTGAGAGAGAAAAGAAAGACAGAAAAGGAAAACCCAGGAGGCAGAGGTTGCAGTGAGCTGAAATCATACCACTGCACTCGAAAGAAAGAAAGAAAGAAAGAAAGAAAGAAAGAAAGAAAGAAAGAAAGAAAGAAAGAAAGAAAGAAAGAAAGAAGGAAAGAAAAAGAAAGAAAGAAAGAAAGAAAGAAAGAAAGAAAGAAAGAAAGGAAAGAAAGAAAGAAAGAAAAGAAGGAAAGAAAGAAAAGAAAGAAAGATAAAAGAAAATAGATCTCAGTTGTTATGTGTGGGGTCTGAATATGTATAATGTTCATTCTTTGGCTCTGGTCTGCCTTTTTGGTTGTTTGATCTCAATGTTATTGCATCTGATTATTTTTACTAATTCAATCAGTAGACATTTATTGCATGCCTGCTATATGCATATACTCTGCCAAGCCCTGGAATACAGTGATGGACAAGACAGAACTAACATTGTAGTAGTTGAGGGAGGAGCAGATGGATAATGAGTAAATAAACCCAGCAAATCATTTTAGTTCTAGTGCTGTGAAGAAAACAGGGTGATATTTGGTGAGTAACTAGGGGCTGATGGCTGATTTACAGGGTGATTGGGAATGGTTGCTAGGATGATTCAGGAGTAGAAACCTAAACGTTGAGAAGATCTGTGAGTAGAGATTCCACTCAGTGTGAATAATGGGTACAGCCCTGAGAAAATGTGGCTTCAGTGAGGAGCAGAACAAAGGCCAGTGTGTCATGAAACAGCCCAAGGACTAGGGTTCAAGGACATAAAATAACACATGAGATAGGTGTGGGCCAGAGCTCAAAGGCCTTGTTGGCCAGGAAGAGGAATTTAGATATTATGCTGTGTGTTCTGGGAAGGCGTTGAAAGGTTTAAAGGTTAGACACATGAAATAATCTGATTTCATCTTACAAAGCTCTCTCTTGCTGCAGTGTGGCAAGGGATTATAGGAGGGCAGAATGGAAGTGGAGGAAAATGGATATTGGAGGAGTCAAAGAAAAAATGACAGTGATTTGGGCCTGGGTGAAAGCAATAAAGGAGAAAACTTGTTTTCATCTTCAAATGGTAAATTGGACTTTTAAAAATGACTGAACTCTACTCATAGATTGCAGATGTACAAAGAATTCAATATTCAGAGCTTTAGGAAAATATGTAGTTTTAAAAGAAGGGGATTCCTGCTCTTTGAACTGGACCAGTGTTACTAGAACTGATTAACAGTCAAAAGGCAATCTCTTGCTACTTTCCATGGTGAAAAAGAGAGAGACTTTTTTTCTCTTCAGCCTTCCCTCTTTAGCATGAAACTCTCCTGTTCTTAAGGGCAACAGAAGATAATATTGAAAAGAAAAAAGAATAACTTCACAGAAAAAATAATAGAAAGTAAAACATTTTACAATGATGAAAATATGTAGAAATTCTGATTGGTATTTTAGAATGTCAAATAACACCACAAAATCTTCCAAAAATGCATTTGAACTCATTAATAGCCTCTGGTAAATTTTTTTCTGTTCTGTAGGAAAGTAGACTCTTGAGCTCAGAAAAGGCCAGGAAAAGGAATTTATCCTACTTTTCTGTCTTTTCTCCATGTTTCAACATTTCAAAAGTGACTTAAACCTCCAATTAAGGTGATTCTGTCATCTGAGTGGCAAAGATCATGCATGATCTATGGCATCTTGTCTTGCACATATGCATTCAATTATTCATTTTTTGTGTGACTTTTTTTTTCTTTGAGACAGAATCTTGCTATGTTCCCCAGGCTGGAGTGCCGTGAGTGGCATGATATCAACTCACTGCAACCTTCGGCTCCTGGGGTCAAGCAATTCTCCTGCCTCAGCCTCCTGAGTAGCTGGGATTACAGGTGTGTGCCACCACACCCGACTATTTTTGTATTTTTGGTAGAGACGGGCTTTCACCATGTGGAGCTGGATGTTCTTGAATTCCTGGCCTCAAGTAATCCACCTGCCTCGGGCTCCCAAAGTGCTGGGGTTACAGGCATGAGCCACCACGTCCAGCCTTTTATGTGACTTCTATGTGAAAAAGCAACTCTTCTAAGCATTTGGCAACCAAAATAGAAAAGTATTGTACAGTCCTTTGAATAAGCCCTTTTTAATTTGTTGTAATGGGCAAATTTATAGGATTATGGCCACCCAGGTTCACTTCTAATCACCGACCCCATACCTAGTCTGTTGTGTTTCACAAACCAATACACTGTGGTGCTGGCTGAAAACATTTCTAATCATAGACTTATCTGCAGCTGGTGACTTCATGGCAAGATATTTGTGGTCTGATTGGAGATTGACCACTCCCTGTGGTTCAATTTTTTTTTTTGAAGCCTCTTTGAACTCTCTCAACTGCTTTCATTTGATGTTTCAACTGACTTATTTGTAGTAATAGCCAAGCATTTGTGCTTTGAAAATTTGAACTGATATTCTTTATGTATCACATGGATATCTGTTATATCTGGTGATGTCCTATTGCATTTTGTATTTCCTGGGCTTTTTTAAATTTTAGGGACTCTCATATTCCTTGTTGAATATAGGCTGTAGTACATAGACATTTGGTATATCGTTGTTAAAAGAATAAATGTTCAAATGACCGGAAAAATAGGAGTTTTAAATCCTCCCTTTAAAGGAAAATGTTAATAATAAAAAATATCCACAGTTCCATGTCTCTGTTTTAACTAGTTTCGTATTGCATCTTCCCTTTCACATACTGTTTAATTCAACTAATGTTGATTGAGCTACTAATACATCTCAGGCAATATGTTAGGCTCATGTTATGTTCAAGGGATACCAAAAATGAGTAAGACATGATCCTTGCCTTTCCCTATCTTGAGGTTTCATAGGGGATATGGGTATATAAGCAGATGGTCTCGATGTGAAATTTAAATCAAACAAACACAGTATGCTGTGAAAGCACAGTGGGTGGATTTCAGAGAAATATTTCTGGAGGAAACTTGGGCTCTTTCTTGAAGAATGTATAAGCTCAAGGAAAATTAAATCAAGATTGCCTAGCTAGGCGTTACCAACAAGGAATTGCATTAAAAATGCATGGTGAAATATGCAACTCACCAAAGTTCAAGGTAATTGGTGTGGAATTAAAAAGCTACAGTGCTCAGTAAGTGTGTGCCAGGTTATGGAGGTCTATGCATGTCATGGTAAGGACCTGAAACTGTGTACTCTAGGCCTATCAGTGTTAACTTTCCAAGAAGAAGGTCACTGACATCTTGAAATTGAGCTTTAAGTATATGTATGCAAATGAACCTGGTAAAATTGCTTCAGTATAAAGAACTCTTTATGTAGGAAACATTTTATAAATGGAAAAGTAGATATTTAATAGTCACAAATGAGAGTTTAAAAGAAGCTAGTTACCTCCATCAAGAGTCTCTATTTCAGATTCTCTAAGGAGTTTTTAAATTCTAAGTTAGCTACTTTCAACACTAATCAGAGTCTGTAATATTTGTCACTTAAGTTCCCCCTCCCCCTTTTCTTAAATATTCCTACCATTAAAATTTGCTTGTGTGAAACATAAATCTTGACGTGAAGTATATTTGGGTGGGATAGGATACTGTGCTGAAGTTGTTTATTTGTACTGTTCTTAACACAATAGTTGAGTACAGATACACTCCGACTTGAATAATGTGGCTAAATAGACAGTCTCCAGGTGATCAACTAAAAAGAATTATGTTGTCTCATCACTTCTCCCATAGATCTCAAGAAGTACCTCTAAGAAAATCACCTTTCCTTCTCCAACATTAGAAATCTGTGGTATGGCACCATTCACCAAACTGCCCATCAAACAACTATCTTAGAGTTGAAAAAACTGAAACGCTTCCTTCTTAGGGTGTTTCCTTCTTAGGGTCCAGCAAAATGGTTCAACACCTTGGCAGCACCCCCTACCCTATAGAACCAGACAGAGGGAGAGGAGAAAGAAAATACAGGAAGAACCAAATTGAGGATTTTATGAGAGACAAAGTGAAAGAAAGCTCTCAGTGAAAGAAATCCCACAATTAGTCTTTAAGTACCCAGATCCAGAGTGTCTGTGTTTGCTTTCCATTTGCCGTCATGTGCAGCCTGGTTTGCATTGTAGTAACTTAACATTTGTCAGCAATGATGCCTACAAATATTGTGTTTATTATATGTGTAGGAATGCATTTTGTTTTATTTTATTTTATTTTGAGATGGAGTTTTGCTCTTGTCGCCCAGACTGGAGTACAATGGTGTGATCTCGGCTCGCTGCAACCTCTACCTCCCAGGTTCAAGCAATTCTCCTGCCTCAGCCTCCCAAGCAGCAGAGATTACAGGCATCCACCACCATACCAGGCTAATTTTTGTATTTTTAGTAGAGACAGGGTTTCACCATGTTGGCTAGGCTGGTCTCAAACTCCTGACTGCTGGTGATCTGCCCACCTTGGCCTCCCGAAAAGCTGGAATTACAGGTGTGAGCCACTGTGCCCAGCCAGAATGCATTTTATTTTTAAGTACATGACTAAAGATCATCTTGTCATATTGCTTAATAGTGACAAAGCTACTACTAAGTGAGAAAAAAGAGTTTATAATTTTGCAGAAATTAAATAAAGCCATATATACAAATGAACCTGATAATCTGCTTTCAAAAAATAATTTATTGAACCAAACTATTAAACCAAGTTTCAGTAAATTAGTTGCCTAATACTTGCACATAATTAAGCAACAAATAATTTTTATTCAGTGAACAACTGATTATTAAAATCAAGCACATTTGTCTTACTGAACTATAACAATTATTAATAATGGAAGCAATGTAAGGTTGTATAAATCTTTGTAGGCAGCAATTCAGTATAAATCTGTTTCTTCTTCTTTCATATATTAGCCTGAAAAGAAAAAGCATGCCCCTAGAGATCACATGGGGAAATTTGATAATTAAGATAATTTGACAGATGATAAGTGTTCTCAAATCTCTTAAGAAGATAGTGTAGTATAAGTAACACACAAATACATGAATAAGTGAATAAGTTTTAAATTGACAATAATTTGAATGATCTAGACTTAGCTCAATCTCTTTATTCTAAATAGGCAGTGTGCTAAGAAAGTGAGCATAAATAAGATTTCAGATAATTACTTAACACAGTAATTTGCATGTAGAATGCCTCTGCTTAGCTGTTTCTTAATGGAGCTCTGGCAGAATTTGTAATTTGTAAAGGAGTCAAATAAGATGTTACCACCTTTTACTTAGAAGATATATATTTTCATTTCCTTAGAAAAATATTCCATAATTTGGAAATGTGGCTATTCAGACTAGTCTGTCTTTTCAAATTAAATCAAATAATGCAGCTGTACTGTGATGCTTATTTTTTTAATTCATTGAACATTTTATATCCAGTAAGGAGTCAGATAAAAGTACTGGAGCAAATCAAGCTTATTTTTTTACACTTACTAAGTGGGTGTGTATGCTTGTGTGTACACGTGTATGCATGCACATGTGCAATAAACCATTCAGTAATATTCCAGAGACCCAATTAAAATGCCGTTAACAATAAGAAATCTGTTGTCTGATGATATGTGAAGTATATGGAAACACAATACTCAAGCTGAAGCATGAAGAACTTGTGAGAATGAAGGTTAAACCTAGAAACAATTACTAAGTCTCTTCTTTTCTTTTTTTTTATTTTATTTATTGCATTTTAGGTTTTGGGGTACATGTGAAGAACATACAATATTGTTGCATAGGTACACATGTGGCAGTGTAATTTGTTGCCTTCCTCTATATCTGGCATTTCTCCCCATGCTATCTCCCCCCAACTCCCCACCCCCCACTGTCCCTCCCCTATTTCCCCCCAACATACCCCAGCGTATAGTGCTCCCCTCCCTGTGTCCATGTGTTCTCATTGTTCAACACCCGCC
>CAUYQU010031944.1:0-22855 GCA_963574635.1 Cheracebus regulus | reverse complement strand
CCTCTGCCGGGAATCTCCCGGTCTGTGGGCAACAAAAATTCGTCGGAAAGTGCGGCGTCCACTCGTTCTCTGCGCTTTCACTGGGAGCTACATTCCTGAGCTGTTGCTAATCGGCCATCTTGGATCTCTCTCCTTTTTTTTCTTATATAGGTATGGTTTTGCTGTTTCTTCATTACTTTCAATTTTTTTTCTTTGTAGTTTTGAGAACTTCAACTATAATATGTCTTGGTATGAATTTATTTTTTTTTTTTCTTTGTGATTCATTCAGCCTTCAGATCTGAAGACTTATGGAATTTTTTTGGCCAGATTTGGGGAATTTGAGTTCATCATTTCATTAAGTATATTTTCAGCTCCACAGTTTTTCTCCTTTTATTCTTGCATTTCAATGACACAAAACTTGTTATACTTTCACAGGAAGCGAGACTTTGTTCATACTTTTCTTAGTCTATTTTTTTTCCTCTGTTGTTCAGATTGGGTAATTTCTACTGTTCTTGAAGTTCACTACTTATTATGTCTCCTCCGTCTTGCTCTTGAACCCATCATTGAGTTTTTAAATTTCAGTTATTGCAGTTTTAAGTTCTAATATTTCCATTTTGCTTTTATAATATATTTCTTGCTGAGAAATATTTCTTTGCTAGGATTTTCTGTTTTTTCATTTGCTTCAATTGTGTTAATACTTGTTCATTGAAGCATTTTTATGATAGCTACTTTACAATATTTGTTAGATGATTCTGATGTCACTCTCATCTTAGTGTTGGCCTCTATTGACTATTTTTTTTTTTTTCCCCCATTCAGTTCAAGACCTTCCTGGTACTTGGCATGAATGTTTTAAAATGAAATCTGGACATTTTGGCATTACGTTATGAAAAACTGGATCTTAATAATAACCTTCTGTTTTATCTTGTTCTTTCTGACATCACTTCAGTAGGGAAAGAGGAGGATACTATCTTGTTACCAACTTGGCCTCCACTGACACATAGTAGATCAGGATCCTCCTCGCTGCTGAGTAGAGTCGAGAGTTCCAGCTTCCTACTGGGAGCCTCTGCTGATACCTGCTTAGCTGGAAGAGGCGAGTGCTAGGTTACTGATGTCCACGTGGCCTTCACTTTCCACATGGGATGGCGCTGATGGTGATGGCAGTCTTGGTACCATGGGAAGTGGTGAAAGTCCTAACTCTGTACTAGACCCTTTTTGATAATTCTCTAGAAGGCAGTAAGAGAGTGTTTCATTTCTGCTTAGTAGGTGTGGAAGTCCAGGCTCTCCCTGTAGTTTTGACTGACATTGAGTGGGTGGGAGAACTTGTCCTCACTCTATAGTGATGAAAGATTCAGCTCCTAACTTGGCTATCTCAGACACTCCTCCTGCAAGGGGCTCATTACACCCAGGTGAGGGTGGAAATTGAGGTTCCTCTTTGGCCTTTGCTGGTGTAATTGAAAAGAGGCATGAGTTTTTTTCTGCGAAGTTTTGATAAAGTGGAGTGGTTATTGTCAAAAGTATTTCTGTCTTGCTAGGCTCCGCCTTTCCTGGCCCTTTGGCTAGAGAGCCAACTTTGGTGGGACTTTATTTATTTATTTGGTGTTTCTGGGTTTTCATCTTCTGCACTGCAAAGTTTGAGTTATGTGAGATGAAAAGAGAACTCACCACTGTGTTGTCTCTTGTATCCTAAGGTCCCTAGATTATCTACCTTCTTCTCTCTGCCTTTCAGAAAAGGTGTTTATTTCATGTATGTGTTCAGGGGTTTTAGTTGTGCTTAGCAGGAGGGATAAGAAAAAACAATATTGACTCCATATTCTTGGAAGTAAATGTTTCTAACATTTCATTTTAAAATACATTAAAGAGTTACAAAATAGTACAAGAAATTTCTGAATATACTTTATCCTTAGTGTCCCCAAATAGTTAACATTTTAGCATCTTTGCTTTATATTTATTAATTCTTTCATTTATTTCTTTATTTCTATCTAATCTTATTGAACCCTCTCAGAGTAAGTTGCAAACTCTAACACCTTCAGTATGTACATTCAAAAAACAAAATTAGTCTGGGTGCAGCAGCTCATGGAGGTTATCCTAGCACTTTGGGAGGCTGAGGTGGGCAGATTACCTGAGGTCAGGAGTTCGAGACCAGCCAGTCTAACATGCTGAAACCTTGCCTCTACTAAAAATACAAAAAATAGCTGGGCATAGTGTCATGTGCCTATAGTCCAAACTACTCGGGAAGCCGAGGTAGGAGAATCTCTTGACCCCAGGAGGCAGAGGTTGCAGTGAGCCAAGATTGCACCACTACATTCCAGCCTGGGCAACAGAGCGAGACTCTATCTCAAAAACAAAAACAAAGACGAGAAACAAGAATATTCTCTTTGTGAAGAAGAAAATGCTTCTATTAATCACAACATGCAATTGATGTGACATCCTATTAGAATTAAACCAGGATAAATACTGGTGTTATGAAATTTATATTTCTCACCTCCATTCTGAAGGAAAATATTACATATTAGGACTTGTCTTAATCTTATGGACTGATTTCAGTAAAAACTATTTAAAAGAGTAAATAGCAATTAACATATATTCTCAAACTGTGCTCAGAAGTAGTTAAAAAGGCAACTATAAAATCTGTAACGATAACAACCAGCAGGATTAGGACTGTTCTGTTGAACGTTAGGAACCACATCTTTTTTTAAACTGTTACATTAGTACCCCCTTTTCATTGGTAAGGCAGCTGCTCGCTATGGGTGCCATGCTGATTAGCAAGTTTCTTCTTAAGTAAAAGACACTTGATTGATCAATACTTAAGTGTATTTTCCTTTTCGATTTTGCTCTCTTTTAAAGCAGAAACAAAAACCCTTGTCTTTGATATATAAGGAGGCACATATAAAATACAGCTGTTATAATCTTCTAAATCACAGTTAAACAGGACAAAGAAGTATTCTTAGAAGTAACTCTTTGAAATATTTTGTTATGAAAATAACACAACTTCCAAATAATTCCTCAAAGTAGCTTTCATTTTTGGTACATGACTTTATAAACATCGCACATGGTAAGTATTTTAGCAATTTCCTCTATCAACTATTCTTTGCCCTCAATATGTTTAGGGTATGATTTCAAACGATTTCTACATATAAGCATCTTTATTTTATTTATTTATTTTTTGAGACAGAGTCTTGCTCTATTGCCAGGCTGGAGTGCCGTGGCACGATCTCAGCTCGCTGCAACCTCCACCCCCTGGGTTCAAGCTATTCTCCTGCCTCAGCCTCCTCAGTAGCTGGGATTACAGGTGTGTGCCACAACACCTGGCTAATTTTTTGTATTTTAGTACAGACATGCTTTCACCATGTTGGCTGGGATGGCCTCGATCTTCTGACCTCGTGATCTGCCTTCGTTGGCCTCCCAAAGTGCTGGGATTACAGGCATGAGCCACCGCGCCCAGCCATAAGCATCTTTAAGTTTTGTTTTCACTGAACTGAGTCTCTTTTTTCATTTATGTGCCTATGGAAGTTAATTTGAGCATACACACACATATATGTACTGGCATACATATGAGTATACATGTGTGTTTTCTAAGTAAGTTACTTTTACCACTGGAATACAATTAGACACAACAAGGACAACTCTGTGAGACAGTGCGATCTTCCTTGGAAACCCTTCTTTAGGTTGAGGAAGGCAGGCACAGTTGGCTGAAGGATGTGATGAAGCTATAGAAAGTCTTCTAGTCATCCATTAATCCTGTGTTTCCAGGTCTCACCACCACCACTACGGGCATATCTGCCTCCTCAGCAGCACTGGCCTCTCAAGTCATGTCTATCAGAGCACCTGATGCTGTCTGCAATCCTTTGATAACTTTCACTCTCTACTTTGTGTACAACCTTGGTATCAAAGTGACCATCAACAAGCTCAAGAATTCCTTCACAGACTATCTGAATCACAGTTTCTGTGCCTCTACACTCTCTGAGGAATAGATGCACACCTTCATTGCAGTCTCTTTCCACTTCCTGACTGCTGGAAACACATTCTCAAATAACTCTGCTTTCATGAGTCATGCTGTGAATGCTGCCCTTCACATGTGGCCCTGCAGCTGTTTGAACATGGTGGTCTTTCCATCTAGGGACATCTGCCAGCACACATTATCTACCACAGCCTGGGCCATCTGTTGCAGAGCATCAGCTCCCTTCCTATGCCGCATATCTTTCTGCTGCAGGGATAGGAACAGCCCTATCCAGGGGTATGTCCTCTTCAGCCTGCTTCCTCAAGAGACTGACATAACTGTGGGCACTTCTCTTCCCAATGTGCCTGCAGATACTCTTAACATTTTCTTCGCTGTAAGGAAATACAATGTCCTTCCACGTCTAATGGGATCAGGTTGACTTCTTCATCTCCTCTTCCTCCCAATGTGTCTACAGATTCTCTAACATTTTCTTCACTGTAAGAAATAAAATGTCCTTCCACGTCTAGCCAGATCAGGTTGATTTCGGTGGGCATCGAAAGCACAAACATTTCCCTACCGGATGCTACTAGGGAAATCTGCCTGCTGGTAGGGAGGGCATAGGGCACCGAGGAATGCGGCTCGTATAGTCCTGGAGCCAGCGACGGTGCAGCCTGGCCCACGCTGGGAGAGGCCACCTCTGCACAGGGTTCAATCATACTCAAATTAACCTGGATGCAATATTATTTAATCTTATAGATATTATTCACATTTCATCAATTGTATCACTTATAGCTTTAATATTAAAAATAAAATAACTCAAACATTTTGTAGGGAAATATGTCCTGCAATGTAGAACCCTAGGGTTTGCTGTATTATTTAAAGGGAATTCAATCAGTTCCCTGATTTCATTCTCATTCTCTTGCTGTTTCTCTCATTTTCTTAATCTCTCTCTACCAACCTCACCTGATTTTTGAACACTGAAAGTACTTTATAGTCAACCAGCCTAGAATCTCTCTACCTGTATCTAACTAGATTTCCTGTTCTAACTAGAATGGGCAGACAGTCATGTTGAGCAATGCAGAAATAATAAAGTTTAATATAGAAATTAGGGATTACCTGAGAGAGAAATCAGGAAGAGCATATTCAAAATGTTAGGGAAAAAAAGCTTGAAATTCTGACGTTTTCATTATTTTATTTTATTATTCAAATAGTTCTTAGTTCTTAGAAAAATGTTCTCTCACTCTCTTTATGCTTTTGCTATTACTTTGATTACTATGCTTGAGAAAGCCTAACAAAAATGATGCTATTCCTTTACATTTTGCTCGGCATTGTAGATTAGCTATTAGTCTTTTATATAATGTCTCCTCTGAGTTAGAAATCTAGTGTTGAAGCTAATAGCAGAGTACTGTTTATGAAGCTCACCACATTGGGTTGCTGTGAACCTCAAGGGAAATAATGGTTACAAAAGGGCTGGGTATACTTTAATATATTCAACAAATAGTTTAAGGGGTTGTTATTGTTATTTTTCATTACACTTCCATTAGGAGCATCTCAGGATGACTTTTCAGCTGAAATCAGATTGGCTGACTCTTCAGAGGGCAAACCCCTCATTTCCAGACAAGCGAAAGGCCTTTCTTTTTCTTATCAATAGATTCTCATAAGCATTTATGTGTATGACAGGATGGAATAGGCCTAGGGTAGAAGCTCAGGGTGCTCTGGACAAGTCTGTGATAAGAATGGCATTCCAATGGAAAACTAAGGCAGCCTGTAGTGTGTAAATGTATACACACTATGTATAGTGTGTATATATATAATATATATATAGTATAAATGTATATACACCATATATATGTGTGTGTGTGCATATATAGTATACACTATATATTGTGTCTATATATAGTATACACTATATATTGTGTCTATATATTATATATAGTATAAATGTATATACAGCATATATGTGTGTGTGTATATATATAGTATACACTATATATTGTGTATATATATTATATATATAAATGTATATAACACCATATATATATGTATGTGTATATATAGTATACACTATATATTGTGTGTATATATAATATACATATAGTATAAATGTATATAACACCATATATATGTGTGTGTGTATGTAGTATACACTATATATTGTGTGTATATATATAATATAGTATAAATGTATATAACACCATATATATGTGTGTGTGTGTATATATATAGTATACACAATATAGTGTGTATATATAGTATAAATGTTAGCCCTCTGAGGTCTGTTGTGTGATTCTCTTTAATAACAGAGTTGAGGGGTGTTAATGAGCATGACACAGGGCACACAGCCATAGAGTGAATTAGTCATAGCTTGATTCTTTTATGTTCCTCATCTAATGGCAAACATTACGTAGCAATCACAGCAGTATCACTCAGATGGAGCAGAAGGTGTGGAAAGGAGTAATGAGGCTGCCTAAAAACTGTTTTACAGAGCCCTGCACCAATTCACAACAGATAATAGAACTCAGAGCCAGACAGATAATAGAAGCAACAGCCATTTATTGCTAAGAGACTGTCTGAATATTTGTGCATAAAACAGCCCACTCCAAGTTCCTTAATCACATTTCTTGAGAAAGAGTGGCAAAAAGGAAAGCCACGTGTCGGGCTACTTCCATTAGTGTGCTCCAAATGAGTATAAAGAGGAATGAGCAGATACGAAGAAAAAAAATACTGAAAAAGACTGCAGATCAGAAACAGCTTCTGGCTGTTTGAATTCAGAAAATGGGACATCTCCATGTGACTAGGACAGAGTGTTGGAAAATAATTTTATCCTAAAGTAATTAGATATTTAGGATTGTTGAAAAAGTCTTAGTTTACAATTTTTCTTTGATTCCTAACAGGGAGCATGGCTCACCCAGACCCCTTTTTATCTTAATTCATACCTAGACTTTGGCACTTTTTATTATTTTTTACCGTGGTGGATAGTGAATAGAAACATGTTTGGTAAAGCCCTGGAAGATGGAATTCACAGTTTTCCGTAAGTTTTTTTTTTTTTTTTAAAGATCAACAGTCTTATCTTTCCCCAAAAAGATCCCAAAAGGATTTTTAAAAGAAATTTAATCATATTACAAGGTATCTCCTAAAATATATGACTTTGGAAACATGGTTTTTAATATTTTTTCTTTGGCAATCATGTTCTGCTATGGTGTCACATTTTAAGAGGGACATTAACTATATGATGTATATTCCAGATAACATGCCTAAAATGTCACTGGAATATAAAACCATATCATTTAAAAATGTTTTGAGGGCCTGAGAATTTAACATAAAGAGGATAGAGTGCATAGCTTGACAATAGTATTCAAATAGCTGATATCTATTCCTCCTGTAAAAGAATTGAATACGTTCTGTAGGACCTAAGGCAGTAAAAAAGAATGACTAAAGTTGGAGTATTTCCCTTAACTTGATTATAGGGAATTATTTTGAAGTGTTTAGAGCTGTCCAGAAATTAAATGAGCTGTCTAGAAATTGAATGAAATGTCCCAAACAGTGAGCTCCTTGTCAGTGGATGTGTTCAAGCAGAAGCCAAGTAATGACTTGGTAGGGATATTTTAAAGAAGAATTAAGATGGAGAGTTGTCTTAATTGATGTGATATCCACTTGCACCCAACGTGTCTGTGATATTACTCATTATTAGTCTCCTAAGGGAGGTTCTTGAAGCATTGTAACCTGGTGCTCAGGAGATGAGTAAGGGTGAAAAAAATTGTAACTTTAAAGGCCATGTTTGAAATATTTTTTCTTGTGAAGTCAGAAAGATTTTAATGTTTACATTATTATGACTATAAAAGCAAGGTTTATTGTTAAGACAAATAATAAATCATGATTGCTTGAGTTTTTATACAGTTCTTTGTTTTTCCTGAAGTCAATAGTTGCCTTGTTTATTAACTTTTCTTATTTTTAAGTGAACATAACTGGTTTCCAGATGTTCTAACAGGTCTATAAAATACTCTGCATTATTATTGAATACATGGCCAAATACAGTATGTCATCCACCAAGTGCATGTAGCAATTGGTACCCAACTTTAGTTATATATCCAGCATCCATTGTCCCTTTTTCTTTTACTAACGGGAACCTCATACGAACTTGTCAGACAAGCTTGTCTAGCTTGTATGAGGCTCCCGTTAGTAAAAGAAATACATATATACAATATGCCTAGCTTTAGAAATTCATTTCCTAGCCTTTCTTGCAGCAAATATGTTCATAAGATACAGTCTTCCAAAGAAGACATAAATAGCTGTCTACTGGGGATTTAGAGACAGCTCCTCTCCTGTTAAAGGCATTGACTATTCCTCCTTATTACCACCACCACCACATCCTCGCCTTCATCCTCTTTCTCCTCGTCTTTCTCCTCCTTTTCCCCTCTGTCTCCTTCCTTCTTGTTCTGAATATACTGATTTTAGGTGAGGGGTTGAGCAGCCTTTATATCACATGAGGCAACTGTATGAGTAAAGATATAAGAAACAGAAGTTTAGAGAGAGAGTAATGACACTGCAAAAACAGTCCAGCACTTTTAATGCATGGATCTCTGCTTAAATGTGGGAAAATATCTTTTTAGTTTAATGATTTTGGTAACGCTGGTAAGATATCCTGCCAAATACAACCCTAATTGATACCAATGACATTTCAAATCAGTGTATTTCTCAATAAAGTATGTTTATACATGTGGCTATGTAGGGAAAAAAAAGGAAGTGGAATCTTCTTTTTACAACAAAATTAATTCTATATGGGCTAATAATATCAATGTAAAAAATGAGAGAAGCCATTAAAGTTTTAGAAAAACCTACAACATTTTATAAAATACAATCTTCCTTTGTGGAAGATTTGTCTAAGTATTGCTGACATCACCAAGATAAAATGATCACTAAATATAACCAAACAGCTATTAAAATTTTCTATGCAGATGTCTTAATAAAGCAAGTGATCAATTGGTAAGAAAATGATGACCACACTAAAGCAGAGAACTAATCACCTTAATATATAAAGAGCTGTTCAATAGCAACAAGAAAAACTTATTGAAGTTAAAGAAAAATTGGCAAAGGAAACAGATAATTCCAAGAAAAAAGAAAAGCATCTTGGAAAGCCTCTCACAAAACAGACTAAATAAATACAATAAAATAAAAAATAAAATTAATTAAAGTAGACATAATGAAAGAAGCCAATTAAAATTATAAACAGTATCCTCAGAGAGATATAAAAATATAGAATATTCTGGAAATAAGAATATGATATTTCATATATTTAAAACCCAAACAAGCAAGAAACAAGAACAAGTAGAGAATAAAAAAAGAGCTTCAGGAGATTAAAAATATGTAATAAAAAGGTATGAAGAATAGTTGGAATATAGACTTAAAGAAATAACCAGGAAATTAAAATAAACAGGACAAATATAGTTAATAGGATAAAGAAAAAAATTGAAAGACTAAACCATAAACTCAAAGAGTCAACTATTAGGAGCTCTGGAAATAAAGACCAGAGTAAACAGTGGAGAAGAAATTACCCAATCAACTATTTTAAAAAATCCCATATTCAAAGGACTTGACTTTTCAGGTTGAAGTTGCACATGTCATGGCTATCATAAGACATGAAAAAACAAAGACCAAGAATACTGTGGACAGAGAGACATTTTCTAAAAGCTACTAGGAGAGAAGATGCCATATACCAAAAAAAAAAAAAATCAGAAATCAAAATGGCATTTCCATCTATTTCTATTTACCTTAACATTTAATCTGGAAAAGATGTTGAAATTAATCAAATATGTTTTCTACTGAAATTGAGTCTTAAACTGTGAGATATCTCTTAGCTATGAGCAACTTGACCACAAGAGGGACTTGGTGCTAAAAGGTAGGTAAACTGGCATAAACTATTTTCATTGCTGGAAAAATACCTCAAAGCAATTGAGGTTCATCAGTGCCAGTTCAGAATGCTTTTTAAATTCATATCATTTATGTTTTCCTTTCTCCCTCTCCCTCCTTCTATACATTTTCTTTCTTTGGCAAACATTTTCAAGATTTGGTACAGGTAGAAGCATTTCTAAGCTGAGAAGCACCCATTCTATTGCCTTATGTGTTATTTTTCCCTGGGAACTCTCACTGTAATCACTGGCTGTATCAAGTGGTCCCCTTTAAATACTCTCTTACTTTCTGTACAGTTCAGAAAATCTTCCCTCAGATTTTTAAATACATCAAACTCTTAGGAAAGCTATGGGAAAATGTTCTTCTTATGAAGTACAGTGTAATCTTTTGATCTTCTAGAGTGATCAACTGTTTCAGTTTGCCAGAGGCTGAGGAGGTTACTGGAACATGAGAATTTCAGCTTTAAAACCAGGATAGTTCCAGGTAAACTGAGATGAGGTGGTCACCCTCAATCTGACTCAAGTAGCTCACTGTCTAAGACAGCTACTCTTCAGCCTCAAAGAACAGCAATAACCTCTCAGTTTCCTGAAAAAAGTTTATCATCTCTACAGTTCCTGGAAATATCTTCATGAAGGGACATCTGAACAACTACAATCCAGCAGCTGTCTCCTATGTATCTTTATGTCTGTATCACCAAATGTAAAAAGGGGAATTTTCTCCTCTGTAGCTCATCTGTATTTCTTCCCCCTTGCTCCTCCCCAAGACCCTGATTTCTGTTTCTAGTCTGAGACATGATTTTTCCCCAATTGGCTTTACTTTAGATAAATCCTTCTTCTACATGTCAGAATTTAACTTTACCCTTGGCAGCAAATAAAAAAAGTTCACATTCATTCATTCATTCACTCACTCACTCATTCATTTGTTAAATTAAAAAAATGTATGAAGTTCTTGCTAAGGATCAGGCATGATTTTAGGTGCTGGGAATTTGGTGGTAAAAAAAAAAAAAAGAAAGTGTTCTTGCTGCCATGAAACTTACATTCTTATGGGAGCAGACCATTAAAAAACAAACATAAATATGAAAGTAACATAATTTAGGTGTGTATAAAATCAAGTGGTATGATGGGATAAAAAATAATGGGATGTATTTTTAATTGGGCATTAAGGAAAGATCTTTATAAGGAAATAAAATATAAGCTGTAGCTAGAAATATGAGAAGAAGCTAATTCTGAGAAAGTTTAGGAAAAGGAAGAGTGAAAATTATAAAGTTCCTCAAATGGGAGATAGCTGGACTTGTTTAAGACACATGTAGAAGTAGGAAACAAACCTGGTATTACTGATGTTAGAAAGGTGAAAAGGAACCAGAGCATGTTAGGGTTTTGGGGGGTCATGGTAAAGAATTTGTGTAAAGACAGTAGATAGTTTTGAAGAAGAGAGTGATATAGTCTGAATTACATTAAAAATATTAATCTTTTCCTATCAGTGGATAAATGGATTAAAAATGTGGTACACATACACAGTGGAATACTATTCAGTCATTAAAAGGAATGAAACCCTGTCATTTGGAGCAACATGGATGAAACTGGAGTTCATTTTGTTAAGTGATAAGCCAGGCACATAAAGACTAATATCACATATTCTTACTCATGTGGGAGCTAAAAAATGTTGAGCTTATAGAAGTAGAGAGTGGAATGATGCTTACCAGAGGCTGAGAGGGTGTGGGAGGAAATGAAGAGAGGTTTGTTAATGGGCACTGAAATGTAATTAGATCAAAGGAATTAGTTTATTGTTCAGTAGCACAGTAGGGTGACTACAGTTAACAGTAATTTATTATATATTTCAAAGTAGTGACAACAGAATATTTGGAATGTCCCCAAAACACAGAAATGATAAATGTTTGAGGTGATGAGTATCCTAATTATCCACATTTGGTCATTACCATGATTATGTATCAATAAATATAAATCATTTTGGCTTCTGTGCGGAAGAGATCATAGGAGGTAAAAGTAAACGTAGTGAGACCAATTAGGGAGATGCTGTGTGGTTGTTCAGAGGAATGTAAGAGCTGGCTTGTTCTAGGGTGGAATCAGTGGGGTAGGGAAGTGGTTGAAATTGGGACATATTTTGAAGGCGAAGATAACAGGGCTCCCTGTTGGATTAAATGGGGTAGTGGTGAGGGAAAGAGAAATTTCCTTGACTTCTGGTGTGAGTCAAAGGCAGCTGTTGGTGTCTAAACACTAGTTATTGATCACAGCACTCACGGCATGCCTATAATAAGAGCTATAGAAAAGAGAACATTCTGAAGTAAGCTATTCATTTTCCTATGGAATTACATATTTCTCCACCACAATATGGACAGTATGCATAGTGGTTAGGAGCAGTGGCTCTGGAGCCACATTGTTAACTGTGTAATTCCATCCTGCCATATGGTGACTATGGAGCTAGGTCAAAATAACTTATTTGCCCACTTTTTCTTATGAGGATAATAAGTAATACATACTTCACAGGATTTTGTGAAAATTAAATGAGTGAACACATGAAAAGTCCTTAGGAAAATGCCTGGCAAGAAATGATAAATATTTTTCATGGCTATATAATATTTGATTATGTAAATGTAATAATTAGTTTAATAGATTTCCTCACTTTCTTGGATATTTAGATGATTTCTAATAGGTTTTATTATAGTTCCACAATGAATACTCTTTCACATATATACATACATACTTACATATTTTTCCATTATTATGATTATTTATTCAGGATAAATTTCTACAGTTTGAATTTGCTGGCTTAAATAACTTAAAAGATGCATGATTTAGGAGTTTTGATACATATTGCCAAATATTATACCAATTTATACTCCCACCAGCTGAGTATTTCCTTACACCATAGCCAAATTTGGATACTATAATAAAAAATAAAATAACACATTTACCAGTTTGATAGAAAAAATTACATACTTATTACTTCAGTTGACTTTTAAAATTATGGAATAGACTGAATGTTTTATGCAATAGTTAGCTGTTGGCCAGTTTTCTTTTGGAGTATTTGGATTTGTCTTTTCGATGTGCAGCAGTGTTTATCTGTTATTTTTGTTTCAATTTAATTTAGTTTATCATTTGATGGTGGTTGTTGGATTCAACGTGTATATCTTTTACTATATTGCATCTGCCTTCTTCATCCTGATATCATGTAAATATCAACCATATTTTTAAAGGTCTAATCTATCTCAGTGTATGGTATAAATTTATTTCATAGATATTATGGTATAAACCTAATATCTAGGTTTTTATTTTTTAAGATAGTTATCTATTAAAAACCTTATATCTAGGTTTTTATTTTTCAAAATAGTTAATTGTTCCATACCCTTTATTTAACTCTTGGATCTTTTGCTCTCCTTTAATTTAAAATGCTTACCCTAAAACATTATTGAGCTATTTCTACCGAAGTTTGTATATAATTGTGCAGATGGATTCATTTTTAAAAATGGAACACACGCACCTCATTTTTAATGTACAAAATTATTATGTGTGTTTGACTCTGTTTTTGAGTCTTCTTCTCTGTTCTATCTGCCCATTTCTGTATTCCTACACCAGCATCCCATTAATTAGGTAATTGTAGCTCTTTAATTCCATATGTATGTTCATATGAATATTTATACATATTATATATTATACATAAGTATGTTTTTTTTTTTTTTTTGAAACAGAATCTCACTCTGCTGCCCAGGCTGGAGTGGTGCCATGATCACAGCTCACTGCAGCCACAAATTCCTGGGCTCAAGCAATCCTTCTGCCTTCGCCTCCTGAGTAGCTGGGTCTACAGGCAAACACTACTGTGCTCTGGTAATTTTTGCATTTTTGTGGAGATGGGGTGTCACTTTGTTACCCAGTCTGGCTTCAAGTAATCCTTGTCACCTTGGCCTCAGAAAGTGTTGGGATTATGGGTGTGAACCACCACATCTGACCTCATTTAATATCTTATGTGTAAGTCCTCTAAATTATTCCTCACTTCAAAATGACACTGGAGTTTTGACTAGAATAATGTTAAACTTAAAAATGAATTTTGAAGAATGTTGATAACGTAAAACATCAAATCTTCCAAACCAGAGACATGTTTTCATTCATTCGGGTGTTCTTCAAATTTAGCAATTTTTGAGTTAAAATATTTAAGCAAGAAAGACAAACAACTAAATCACAATAATAAAACAACAACAAAAACCTTTTTGTCTTGAGGAAATTTGACCCTTTGTCCTAGTCTGTTCAATCTGCTGTAACAAAATCTCATAAACTGGGGGGCTTACAAATAGCTAACATTTATTTCTGGAGGCTGGAAATTCTAAGATCAAAGTGCTGGCAGATTTGGTGTCTGCTGAGGACCCTTCCTTCATAGGCTGAGCC
This sequence comes from Cheracebus regulus, assembly GCA_963574635.1. NCBI lineage: Eukaryota > Metazoa > Chordata > Mammalia > Primates > Pitheciidae > Cheracebus > Cheracebus regulus. The sequence continues at coordinate 8,635 of CAUYQU010031944.1, read as the reverse complement.
TTTACTCACTACAGGACAGTGCCTTGACTTGGTGGAAGGCAAACGAGCTCCCTTGGGTCTCTTTTAAAAACACATTAATCCCATTTATGAGGGCTCCATCTTCATGATCTACTTACCTCCCCAAAGCCCTACCTTTTAATACCATCACCTTGGGGGTTAAGTTTCAACATACAGATTTTGGGGAACACAGGCATTTAGACCATTGCAGCTTTGTGTTATTGAAAGATGCTGAAGATAAGATGAGCCCCATGAATCACTTCCTTGACTCAAGATATGGAAGTCATGGAAGTGAGCTTCAGGTCATGGAAGTGAGTTTCATGACTCACTTCTTTGACTTCCATGACTCAAGATCAGAGGAGCTCCGTGACTCTTTCTGAGTGTGACGATTGGAAATACAGAAACAACAACAATGCATTCTATGTATGTGTTGCTGTTTTACTTATCAAAGTGTTTTAAAACCTATATATTACTTAACTTGCCCAGTATCTGTTGGAGAAAGGCAGGCAAACTGCTTAAAAGTCCATTTTATGGGAGAGGAATTTGTCCAGGACAGCACAACTAGTTAATGCAGCCCTTGGCTTAAAATTAGGTCTTTTGAATTCTAGAGCTGGCTCCATAATATTCCTCAGCCTAGAGGGTTCTGATTATGATGAAATGAATGGGTATAAATTGAAGAGCCTTAAATATGCAGCACCCTGCCTCATGGACCCATGCCACCCTGATATAGATACTTGGATCAGGGATACTTATTTTCTACATTTCCAAGCTCCTCCTTTGTCTCCTCCACAGAGGCCAGCACTATATTTTTTTCCTTGTTAATTTCTTCCTTTACAGCCCATTCTTGTGAAAACAGCTGATGTATCTGTAAATTTCATAGGGCTTTTCTTATACTTTAGCTGTTGACAGATCTAGCGTCTAAATTGTGAGGCAAAAATATGATGCCATATGCATCAGAGAGCTGAGAGAGAAAGGTGATGTTTTAATCGGGGTAAATTTTATTAGTTTCTGGAGTCACACTGGGGAGGAAGGGTTTGCCTGTTCTGCCTGGCCATCGGACAGTTTCCATACAGCATATGAATTCACAAAGTTGGAAGAACTCTTATATGCAGCATCCCAGACGCCTCTCTAAAGTCCTTAACTTTAAGGGATATCTGTTCACTCCATTTTTCCTGAAGCTTCATGTTGATAAATGGCCCCAAGGAGTTTCATGAATCTACGTCTATTATGTGTGCAGACACGACCCTTCATCCGATGAATATTGAACCAGAATTCTCCAGTACAATAGAGGACTTGAGACAGTAGTAGGAGCTTGCTCTGTACCAACACTGGCCTCATTCAGGACTTGAACTTGGGCATTATTTTCTATCTGCCCACTATATTGATCTGTCAGTATCTTACATTTATTTATTTGAGATGGAGTGTCGCTCTGTCCCCAGGCTGCAGTGCAGTGGTGTGATCTCCAGCTCACTGCAATCTCCACCTCCCGGGTTCAAGTGGTTTTCCGGCTTCAGCCTCCCAAGTAGCTGGGATTACATGTGCCTGCCACCATGTCCGGCCTTTATTTATTTATTTATTTATTTTTAGTAGAGGCAGGGTTTCACCATATTGGCCAGGATGGTCTCAATCTCCTGACCTGGCAATCCCCCCGCCTGAGCCTCCCAAAGTACTGGGATTACAGGCCTGAGCCACTGTGCCCAGCCTTCTTATTTTTAAAGCACATGCTCAATGGCCACCGCCTCCAAGAGGTGTGAATGATTTAAAACACGAAAAACATTTAACCACACCTAGATTATATACAGTCAGAACTCAATAAATATTAGCTTTTAATATTTTAAAATGGCTTCTGAGTCTTCTAAACAAAGACTGAAATAGGAGCCCAGCTTATCCTGTTAGGTGTGTTAAAGGCGTAACAACATTATTTTTCACTTTCCATTGTCACCTGAGGCTGTTGTTTCAGAGACAATGATTGTGTTTGTATGCTATTTACTGTTCGGTGTAAATCATGCTCCATGCACTAGTGTTCAGGTAGTCGCACAGAGAGGGAGAGAATGAGAGAAAATGGCAGCGCTAGTGTCATCCACTAGGCACTGAGTCACAAGGCTTTGAGGTTAACATGGAATTGGAGACCACCTAGCCCCAAAGCTAGACCATCTAGCTCCCACAGCAATTCCACCCGGTAAGCTTCATGGCTCTGTGTCACTATCTCCTTAAAATGGCAAAGTAGTCTATCCTATCTCCGGACAACTGTGTTAAATCCTCTTGATATGGGACAAAATGTGACTGTAGGACTTTCACCTAGAATTCCAGTTCTGTTCTCTGATACCACACAGGAAAAGTTTAATCTCTCTTCCTTGAGATTGTTCTTCAAAATTCTTGGAGACCTGCAGTAGCTAATCACTCTAGAATCTAGTTGTAGAACTCTGGCTTGTATATTTATTGACTTCAAAGGTCAATTTGCATGATGTACGTTCCTGATTCATCTTTGCTGACTGGGTATAAATAGAGATTTAGTTTTATCCCTGGATTGGTTGGCATTACAGTTCTCTTTTGTAGACTGGTATGAGAAGTCATTCTTGATCCTTCTAATTCCCCAAATGCTACCCTTTTAAAGACTCTTTGTCTATGCCAAAGGGTACCACATTTCAAATATTTATATTCTGTTCTTCCCCAAAGTTTTCTTTGCTGTAATATTTTTTTCTGATACTCACAGCTGTATATTTAGTTCTTGCCTTTCCTTCTCTTGGAGGTAGTGGGGGATTATACTATAGGGCTGAGAATCTAGGAGTGAGTCTTACCATATGGCCCTTGCCCCTGATTAAATATGCTTGCATTTTTGTCTGAGTAAAACTTGGTGAAAATAAACATTATAAGTGAAGCCCACAGGAAAAATCATGCTGCTGAAGAGCCGGAAAAAAAAAAAAAAAAAAAAAAAAGACAGGATGTTTGGATGCATGTGAGCACCAGGTTTTCATTAATTTTAATAGTTGCTATTTTTTGAAAATGGTAATACATTTATGAGCTTCAAAATTTAATGTTTATCTGTACACCAAACCCCCATGACACACAATTTACCTATATAGTAAACCTGCACATGTACCTCTGAACCTAAAATTAGAGTTAAAAAAAATTCAGTGTTAACAAACATATACTGAAAATCTGTTTCCCGCCCCTGTTCCTAGTCACTATGTGTTCCCTTGCTACTGTGATTAGGTTTCTAGTGTGTAGTTTTGAAATGACTAGAAATATAAATGCACATTCCTCGTTCCCCCTTTTTATACAATGGATAGTTATGGCAGAAGCCCATAGGGTACACCAATAGTCACACTCTTTTCTATCTAATAAGACTTTGTATGTGGATAAAACTGTTCCTTATGTGATCTTCTCTCTCTTAGCTCTCACTCTGGCTGGATGTGGAGGACTCCGAAGACTTAGGTGACAGGGTACCATAGAACACTGAATGACTGCATGGAGCAGAACCCTTTGCAAACCTGCTCTCAGGCCTCCTTTTTGAGAAAGCTGAAAAGCTTCTTTCTGTTTTTCTAGCAATTACTCCCTCCCTCCAACCCAAATGCCTACTCAGCCTCTAGCATTCAATGTAAGTACATATAACACTAGAAGTCTAGATCTGGGGATTAAACTCAGAGGCTTTCTCTGCCTATCCTCACCCATACCACCCATTTAAAAAAAATTAGATTTTTAAGTTTTTGTGAGTTAATAGAAGGTATATTGTTTATGGGGTATAAGAGATGTTTTGATACAGGCATGCAATGTGAAATAAACAACATGGATGGAACTGGAAATCATTATGTGTTAAGTGAAAACTGCCAGTCACAGACAAACATTGCATGTTCTCATTTATGGATCTAAAAATCACAATGATTGAACTCAGAGACACAGAGAGTTGAAGGATGGTTAACTGAGGCTGGGAAGGGCAGAAGTAGGCTGGGAGGAGTGACAAGGTGGGAATATTGCTCACTTTTAAGCCAATGCCTCATAGCATATTTTAAAGTCGGTTTTAGAAGTTCACACCTGTTCTTACTCATCAGATCATAAACTACCTGAACTTATAGAAAATATTTTTTGCTTCTTGTGTCACCTCAGTGCCGAGTAAAGTGTGATACAAAGTGGAGACTCAGTATATCTGAATTAATTGATTTACTGATTTTCTAGTGGAACAGATGAGAGATGACTGGGGAGCCTGAATGAGCTCCAAATCAGGTTATGAGTCTGAATTTCTGGCTCCATCTGAGCTCCCCAGGAGGGTTTTGAGGTATCTTCCAAGAACATTTTCAAATCAGGACAAAGTTATCATTATTAACGATGATGTAGCCAAAACTGAATACTAATTTAGAAAATTTTGTTGACAGCTTTGATTTTGATTTTTAAGCATCAATAATTCCATAAAAAAGAGAAATTAGCTAGGGATTATGTTCCTTTATTTAAGGAAATAAACGAAAGTGTTTCTGGGCATGTACATGGGGCTAAGGAGATTCATTTTGAGTTGAGAAGGAAATTTCCGTTATACACTGTCTTTCTTGAAAGAAGTCATCTAATTTTCCTCTATCCTTGGGGTATTTTCATTACTTTTAAAAGGTTAATGGTGGAAGAAGCTTTTCAATACAGGCCTATATAATGAAATAATTAATTAATTAACTAAATTTATTCAACAGTAATTGAACACTTAGTAAATTAACGGCACTATATCAAACATGATGAAGCATGTAACAGAGAATGGAAGCGTATGCAAAATGAAAAGAATACTGGATAAACAGCAACAACAGCAGTATCAATAGCGGTAGTAATGGTAGCTGCTATTATTGAGCATGTATTAATGCCAGGAACACTAATTATATAATTCCCAACTCTCAAAATCACCCTTCAAAGTAAGTGTTTACCGACATACCTATTTTTATAGTTAAGACGATAATATTACTAAGAGGTTGAATGACAAATCAAGATGGTAAAACTACCAACTGTATTTGAATGTAGCTGTTTCTCAATCTACATGCAGCTTCCCCATCACTAAACACACTTCTTGCAGTCATAGGGGCTGGGTTCAAGTTGGTTGAGCTTTAGTTTCCTTACCTTAACATCTGGCGGATGATCATCTTGGCTCTACTCATCTCCAAGGTGGATGTTCTAATCAAAGGGCCTAGAGGATGAGAAAGGTTTGCATAGTGTGAAAGAGTTTGTATAGTTTTCACACATAACGCAATAGCGTGAAAAATGATAAATGATGCAATACAGGCACAGAGGAGAAGCTAGAGGTGTCCAGAGTGAGAGAACCCCCTGTTGGGATATCAGAAGAGTAATAAACATTTGTGGATATCGGCTTTTGGGGAGCATCCACGGTTTCTGCTCTGAAAGGGTGGCTCTCCTCTGAGAGGCAAAAACACTCTGGCAACTATAATGGAGTTCTAATTACGAAGGAAAATCTAGACTTGAACTCAGACCCTGTGACTGCAAGACAGTATGTGGAGTGGTGGGGAAAAGCTTTCTATGGTTTGAGAAAGAACTGTATTCTAAAGAGCACTGGCATAACAATCATTATAGTTCCAGTTAAAAAAAAATGTAGTAATTTCTTTACATGCCTTAGAGGTTCTAAGTCAGGGGTGAGTAAACTTTAGCTCCTCATCTAAGTGTTTGTTTTTATAAATAAAGTTTTATTGGAATACAGCCAGACATATTTTTGAACATATTTTCTGTGGCAGAATTGAGTAGTTGTTACAGAGACTGTATGGCCTGCAAAATTTAAAATATTTATAATCTCCTTCTTTAAGAAAATAATTAAGTGGTCCGACTTTAAATGGAGATAGCAGCCATCAGTTAAATAAAATAATTGTCATGCTAAGTACGTGTCTTCATGTATGTGAGTAGCCAGACGGGCCACTGGGCATCTGAAGACATGATCAAAAATCCAAGAATGTTTATTAATGTGGAAGAATTGTGGAACACTTAACCCTATTAACTCATTAGCTCCCATTAATATTGATAATTTATTTGACTGGTCTGAGGGTAAGGACACTGGCCTAGTGAATGTAAATAATATGTAAGAGGAGGAGGTATCCTCTGTTTATGTTTATTGATTTGTGTATGCTGAACCAATCTTGCATCCCAGGGATGAAGTCTACTTGATTATGGTGGATAAGCTTTTTGATGTGCTGCTGGATTTGGTTTTGCTAGTATTTTGTTTTCAATTTTTCAGAATGGTTTCAGTAGGAATGATACCAGATCTTCTTTGTATATCTGGTATAATTCATCTGTGAATTCTCCTGGTCCTGGGCTTTTTTGGTTAGTAGTCTATTTATTACTGCCTCAATTTCAGAACTCATTATTGGTTTATTCAGCCTTCAATTTCTTTCTGGTTCATTCTTGGGAGGGTGTGTGTGTCCAGGAATTTATCTATTTCTTCTAAATTTTCTAGTTTATGTGCATAGAGGTGTTTATAATAGTCTCTGATAGTTGTTTGTTTTTCTGTAGGGTCAGTGGTATTATCCCCCTTATCATTTCTGATTGTGTTTATTTGAATCTCTTTTCTTCTTTGTTAGTCTAGCTAGTGGTCTATTTTATTAATTTTTGAGAAAACCAGTTCCTATATTTGTTGATGTTTTGAAGTGTTTTTTTTTTTTAAATCTCTAGGTCCTTTAGTTAAACTGTAATCTTGGTTATTTCTTATCTTCTGCTAGCTAACTTTGGAATTTGTTTGCTCTTGGTTCTTAGTTCTTTTAGTAATGATATTAGGTTGTTAATTTGAGACCTTTCTAGCTTTTGGATATGAGCATTTGGAGATATAAATTTCCCTCTTAACACTGCTTTAGCTGAGTCTCAGAGATTCTGGTACATTTTATCTTTGTTCTCATTGGTTTCAAAAAACCTTCTTGATTTTTGCCTTAATTTCATTATTTACCCCAAATTCATTCAGGAGCACATTGTTTAATTTCCATGTAGTTGTATGGTTTTAAGTAAATTTCTAAATCTTGAGTTCTATTTTGATTATGCTGTGGTCCAAGAGACTGCTAGTTATGATTTCAGTTCTTTTGCCTTTGCTGAGGAGTGTTTTACTTTCAATTATGTGATCAATTTTACAGTAAGTGCTATGTGGCAATGAGAAGAAGGTATATTCTGTTGTTTTGGGGTGAAAAGTTCTGTAGATATCTACCAGGTTCACTTGATCCAGAGCCGAGTTCAGATCCTGAAAATTCTTGTTAATTTTCTGACTTGATGATCTAATATTGTCAGTAGGCTGTTAAAATATCCCACTATTACTGTGTGGGATCCTAAGTCTCTTTGAAGTTTTCTAAGAACTTGCTTTATGAATCTGGGTACTCCTGTATTTAGTGGATATTTATTTAGTGTAGTGAGCTCTGTGCTAAATATATATGAATGCTTTACCCTTGTGTACTGCCCTTCTTTGTCTTTTTTTTCATTTTTGTTGGTTGAAAGTCTGTTTTGTCAGAAACTAAGATTGCAACCCCTGCTTTTTACGTTTTTCCAGTTTTGCAGTAGATTTTTCTCCATCCCTTAATTTTGAGCCTGGGGTTGTTGTTACCTGTGAAATGGGTCTCTTGAAGATAGCATCACAATGAGTGTTGGTTCTTTATCCAGCTTGCCACTCTGTCTTTCAATTGGGGGCACATGTAATCTCTTTGCACATTTAAGATTAGTATTGTTATGTGTGGATCTGATCATGTCATCATGATGCTAGCTGGTTATTTTGCAGAATTGTTTATTTGGTTGTTTCATAGTGTCACTGATCTGTGTACTTCAGTGTGTTTTTGTAATGGCTGCTAACAGTGTTTCCTTTCCATATTTAGTGCTTCCTTCAGGAGCTCTTGTAAGGCAGGTCTACTGCTAACAAATTCCCTCAGCATTTGCTTGTCTGAACAGGATCTTATTTCTCCATCACTTATGAAGCTTCGTTTGGCCAGATATAAAATTCTGGCTTGGAATTTCTTTCCTTTAAGAAAGTTGAATACTGGCCTCCTCTCTCTTCTGGCTTGCAGGGTTTCTACTGAAAGGTCTACTGTTATTCTGCTGGGCTTCCCATTGTAGGTGAGTTGGCCTTTCTCTCTCACTGCCCTTAACATTTTTTTCTTTCATTTGAACCTTGGAGAATCTGATGATTGTGTCTTGGGGTAATCTTCGCATGGAGTATCATAATGTGTGACATGGTTTGGCTCTGCATCCCCACAAAAATGCCATTTTGAATTGCAATTCCCACATTTCAGGGGAGGGGCCTGGTGTGGGGTGATTGAATCATGGGGAAAAAATTCTCCCTTGCTGTTCTCATGAGAGTGAGGGAGTTCTCACAAGATATGGTTGTTTGAAAGTGTGTCGGACTTCCCCCTTTGTTTTCTCTCTCTCTTGCTCCACCAAGGGAAGATGTCCCTTGTTTCCCCTTTGCCTTCCACCATGACCGTAGATTTTCTGAGAACTCCCAGTCATAGCTGGGTGCGGTGGCTCATGCCTGTAATCCCAGCTCTTTGGTTGAGGCTGAGGTGGGCAGATTACCTGAGGTCAGGAGTTCGAGACCAGCCTGACCAATACAGTGAAACCCTGTCTTTAAAAAAAAAAAAAAAAAAAAAAAAAAAAAAAAAAAAAAAAAAAACACACAAAGGTGTCCTTTATAAGCCAC